>CAJQZN010040411.1:24434-43392 GCA_907164685.1 Colias eurytheme
TCGTAGGGCGGCGCCGGCAGCGAGTAGCCCATGGAGTCCTGCGTGGGCGCCGGCGACATCATGGGCGTGGCCGTGCCCGACGCCGCGCCCATCGAGTACGGCGAGGCGCCCGCTGCTGCAACGAGCGTCGTATTATAATAAACTGTTTCGGCAGCTTAATACAGGGTGATTTAATCATCTGGGCGTGGTAGACGAAATTCGAAAAAGTGAAATATATTTTTATTTTTTAATTATTAATTTCGCATCTTCACGATTTATTACCGAATTTTATTTTTGTAATTGAATGCGCGATTTTACTCGAAACATTTTTTTGCGCAAACTTGAAAAACTTATGTGCAATTGGGCTTTCCTATTTAATTATAGAAATCATTGTACATAATTTCCAACTGTAAATTAAAAGGAGTATTTTATTGGAATATAAATATTTTTTTTAATAGGGAAATATAAGAATATGTAAGCAAGCAACAATTACCAGCAGCTTTCTTAGCGGCATACAAGTTGGCTTCCTCTTGCGCCTTGCCGATGTTCTTCTTGTAGCGAATGCGCTTGTTGCCGAACCAATTCGACACCTGCGTTTATAAAACATTTAGTACAACGGTATTAAAGGTATGCTAAACATTACAAAACCCACACTAATAAAATTTATTGGAAACTTTATAGTGTAAATTTTTCGAACATTAAATACACTTCTACTACAGTAGAACGCCGATTAGCCTATTTAGATTGGGATCGAGTCGATTCGGATAATCGAAAATTCGGCTAATCAGACACAGATGGGTAATAAAGAAAAACTAACTGTTACACATAGAATAAACTATACTAAGCAAAACATATTATAATCTCGTCCCTAGCATTCAACTATAACAGTAAAACTAGACACCAGTAAGTTTCTACTTGTTACAACAAAAATTGGTGACCGATTCGTTTAATCGGCGCGGGCGTTCTACTGTATTACACATATTACACATCGCTACATTCATGACATGGTCCACAAAGCCTTCCAAACCCACTGGGGTAAGCAAGTACCTGCGACACCGTAATGCCACACTGCCTGGCCAGCTCCGCTTTAACCTCCTCACTCGGGTACGGGTTGGCCAGGTGCGAGTAGAAGTACTCGTTGAGCAGATCCAGCGCTCGCTTGCTGAAGTTCCTTCGCTTTCTCCTCGCGTCCAGAAAACTGTGGGGAAATATATAGAGATATATATATAGAAGTGTTACCTGGGACACGGTGATGCCGCACTTGCGCGCCAGCTCCTCCTTAGCCTCCTCACTGGGGTAAGGGTTGGACAGGTGCGAGTAGAAGTACTCGTTGAGTATCTCGGACGCCTGCTTGCTGAAGTTGCGGCGCTTGCGGCGCGCGTCCAGGAAACTGCAAGCGTAATAGCGCCATGAGGCGGAGGCTGAGCTGGTCACAAGTTATTGCGCGGCAAATGCCAATTGTTTAGTAATTTTTTGTTGATTACGTAATTTTTAAATTTCTATTATTCAATAAGGTAATTTGATTGATAATTTGGTAGGGTAGGACAAATTATTTTTTTCTTGTAATTTTTAATCTGAAAATTTTTTTTTGGACTGAAACTTATTTGTTGATTAAGTGTTCAGATTAAGTTGATATTTGGTAGGGAATATATGTTCTCTTTTTTTTAATCTGGATCCGATTTTTCAAGTTAGTTTAATGTAGTTGGTTAACTTGATGGGTAATTCTGTTGCGACATTTACCGTGAACGCAGAATCATGACGGCCTCGCAGGTGGACTGCTTCAATTGCATCTGGATGGAGCTGAACTTCTTGTGGATGATCTGCACCATGCGCTCAATTTCCTGGATAATTTAATGGTTTCATAGAACAACAATCAAGTAATAAAAAAAAATACCATAAATAATGTTGTATCAAGCAATATTTCTCAATTATGTAATTAGTAATTACATTATCCTTATGTACCTTGGGAGTAATAGGCCTGGTGCGGCTCTGCTCCCTTAGCAGATTCATGACGTGCGTGGTGAACTCGTTGCAGGCGTTCTCGTACTTATCCAGCTCCTGGTGGTAAATCTGTCTGATCTGCGCCAGCTTCGCGCGGTAGTCGGAATGCTCGATCGCGTTATCTGCTTGGGCCACAGTGCCTTAAGTTGCAGCGAAGGGGGCAAAAAACATCACATGCAACTCCCGTACCAGTATTAGTCAAACTGCTACACACTGCAGTGCACATTTTGATGGAGATTTGATTTTTGTATTACAGTGCAACACAACAACATAATGCTTGGACTTTATACAATTTTTTAATTTTAATAAATAAAAGTCAGTGCAGTGTGCAAAACAGTGTACTTTTATCATCTCTATTTTTTATTAGTAATATAAACAGCTCCCAGTGTGTATAATATAAGTGTAGTTTTTTATATATTAAATATGTGCAACCCTTGCCAGTTCATCATATTTCTTTAATGGTCTCTGTAACAATTCTTTAGGTATGATAATGTTGTTGACCAATTTTATAGAGAAAATGTGTATCAAGAATAAAGACACTAAGCATTTTTTCTTTCACTTTTTTTTACAATGATTTCCTTCATTGCCCATTGATTAGTAAAACTGTACTTTATAGAACGTTGAGTTGAGAGGTGTGAAATTTCAGTTGACGGACACTTTTATTAATATTGAGTTACAAATTTTTTTATCAGAAAATTACTACAGAAATTTTCTCCATTTTGATTTTGTTACACATATTTATTGTTTTGACAGTGTCCAATAAAGAACAGTTTAGCAGAGTTATTTATACTGAAATAAATTTTGTAGTGTTTAAATATATGAGTTAATTCCACCATAGATATTGTTCAAATATATAAAAAACTAATAAAACATGCAACCACACAACACCCAAATAATACATTTAGTATTTACCCACAACCCAAATACAATTTTTTTTTTAAATTACTATCATACTGAAATTATTAAATTACAATCCAATCCAAAAAAATCTAAGTACACTATTTGTCACATGAAAACAGTTTTTATAAAAAGTTAAAAACAAACCTTATCAAAAGTTTAGTATTTACTGAATTCAATTAAAATAATCAACGGAGAGAATAAAAGATTGTTTTTAAATTATAATTGCAAGAAAATATGGAATATTTTACTTTTATTAACCGCATAAATACTTTTATTAACTGCTATCTTGTAGTAAATATGTAATTACCCCACTCGCCAGCCGCGGCAGAGGCTGATGCTGCAGCGCCCGCACCGCCACCCTTTTCGGGGCCAGCCACTCCCTCCGCGATCAGCATGTTATCCAGCCTCATGAGCTGAGGGTCTGGGGGCTCCTCCTCTTGCGTGTTGCGGAGCGACAGCACTGTTCGTGAAATTATTTAAATACAATGGTATAACAAAAAGTGAGACTAAAATTCTTATGAATATTCACATTCTCAATTTTGTTTAAATACAAATAAACACATCAATAACAAAACAACGAGAGATAAATCGATATAACATTATTTATTCAGCAGTTGTTTGTAGCCACTTTAGATAAATATATTGATTGAAAACAGTGCGTAATAGTAAAAGAATGTTACCCGTTTTCTCTTTTATTTCACACAACACTGAAAACAGCGCAGGTTTCATTCTGTGACAGTTTAGTGTATGCTTTCTCGCTTGTGCTTCATCAAGACTCTGGTCGGTAATATTCATGATTTGCTGCAGAATCTCGCCAATGTCCTGCTTTCGGGCTTCGCCTTCGGTGGCGGGTGTGGCTTCGCCCCCAGGCAGGCCGTAGCCCTGTGGTCCCATGAGGCCACCGCTATGCGCCATCATCCTATTCGGATCATCCATTTCTTCTTATCACTTAACACATATATTTACTGAAGTCTACAAATGCGTATACAATTTTGTACGTGAATTAATCGCGCCTTACAACAAAACAATTCAAAAAAACACAAGAATGCCTTCTTGGAGAAAAGCTTTGCTTCTCCCTACGTCTTCCAGGCAGCAATAAAATGGCCGACTCCTTTGTGCTGTCAAATATAAATTATTTGAAAAAGAAAACAAATAATTAAAACTATCCCCATCACGCTTTATCTCACTATCATTTTATGCAGTGATTTACAGAAAGAAAGAGATAGCAAATTAGGGTTACCCTCCTAACGTTTATGTTATTGAGTTGGTTACGTGTTTTAGAAACATTTGCTTTTTATTAAAATTACATTCATAAATACAAAAAATGTACACTATATGCAATACATTTTTATGTTAAAATTAATAATATTCCATTACTTTTAAATGCCCATTTCATTTTAAAAATTCTAAAAATAAATTCATATAGAATAGCGAACGCGACCAACCTGTTTTGACATTAACCTGCAGCATTGTCAGATGTCATTCTCTTGAAATTTCATCAAATTTCATCAAATCGTCATCAAATTGCATGATGTTCGGCAACCACGTTACTCAATATTGGAGTGTTTGATCACCGGTATTGCTTACCATATGTGATATTAACGAAAGCATTTAGTATTTATTGTTAAATGAAAAATATATTAAGTTTAGTTTATAACTGTAGTGTACTTAGTAAACGTCTCCAACAAGTTTATCCTCAAATCAGACTTTCACACAGTGCTCCAAACTGGGGAAGCAATAAGTTACATCGAAAGATAAAAATACCGAATCCTTTACGAGAAATAATAATGGCAGATCCTAAAATTGAAGAAATTCTTGCGCCCCTTCGGGCTAGTGTTAAAGAACAAGGTGATTTAGTGCGAAAACTCAAAGAAGAAAAGGCACCAGAATTAGATGTTAAAAAAGCTGTTGCTGAATTAAAGGCACGAAAGAAGGTACTGGAGGATAAGGAATTAGCTCTTGCGCCCGCTGAAGAGATGTTTGATCGTGCTAAAATGGAAGATTTGATTAAACGTAGGTTCTTTTATGATCAATCGTTTGCAATTTACGGTGGTATCACTGGTCAGTTTGACTTCGGGCCAATGGGATGCGCTCTCAAAAGTAACATGATCCAGCTTTGGAGAAAATACTTCATTCTTCAAGAACAAATGTTGGAAGTTGATTGCTCAATGCTAACTCCTGAGCCAGTGCTTAAGGCCTCTGGTCATGTGGAAAGATTTGCTGATCTGATGACAAAGGATGTCAAGAGTGGAGAATGCTTTCGATTGGACCACTTGATAAAAGCTCATTTGGAAAAAATTAAGAGTGAAAAAAATACTAAAGCTGAGCTGAAAGCAGAAATTGAGGATATTCTAGTAAAACTTGATGGTATGACGGCTGATGAGATGTCTGCCTTAATGAAGAGATTTGACATGAAATCTCCAGTAAGTGGCAATGACTTGACACCTCCCATTGAGTTCAATCTTATGTTCAACACCCAAATTGGGCCATCTGGTTTAGTAAAAGGCTTCTTAAGACCTGAAACTGCACAAGGTATCTTTGTGAACTTCAAACGGCTACTAGAATTCAATCAGGGCAGGCTTCCCTTTGCTGCAGCACAAATTGGAAACTCATTCAGAAATGAAATATCACCAAGGTCTGGTCTTTTGAGAGTGAGGGAATTTACTATGTGTGAAATTGAACACTTTTGTGATACAAAGGATCATCCCAAGTTTGATTCTATAAAGGATACTCAAATGTTGTTGTACTCAGCAAACAATCAAGAGCAAGGTAAAGCTGCCGAGATCATGACAATTGGTGATGCTGTCTCTAAAGGCATTGTCAACAATGAGACTCTGGGCTACTTCATGGCCAGAATTCATTTATACATGCTAGCAGTTGGTATTGAACCAAAGAAACTCAGGTTCAGACAGCACATGGGCAATGAAATGGCTCATTATGCTTGTGACTGCTGGGATGCTGAGTGCCTGTCCAGCTATGGTTGGATTGAGTGTGTGGGTTGTGCTGACAGATCAGCTTATGATTTAACCCAACATACAAAAGCAACTGGCATAAGATTAGCTGCTGAGAAAAAGTTACCAGCTCCCAAGCAAATTGAAGTGGTTGAAGCAGTTGCTAACAAAGCAGCTATTGGCAAGCAGTTCAAAAAAGACGCCAAAGCCATTAATGATGCTTTGTCAGCTCTGGATGCTGCAGCTTTGGAACAATTGCAGGATAAACTTGAGAATGAAAAAGAATACATTCTGGTCACATCTAATGGTGAATTCAAATTGACCCCAGACTTAGTGAGTGTAAAGAAGACACAAAAAACTGTCCATGTTGAGGAAATCATTCCCAGTGTGATTGAACCTTCATTTGGTATTGGAAGAATATTGTACTGCATTTTAGAGCACAACTTTAAGATGAGAGATGGCGATGAACAGAGAACATACTTCTCTTTGCCACCTTCAGTTGCACCTATGAAGTGTGCTGTCTTGCCTCTGAGTGGTAATACTGAATTCCAACCATTTGTCAGAGAATTGTCTCAAGAATTGACTATGGTAGATGTCTCCCACAAGGTGGATGATTCTTCTGGTTCCATTGGAAGGCGATATGCTAGAACAGATGAGCTGGGTGTACCCTATGCCATTACAGTTGATTTTGATACTCTGAAAGAGCCACATTCTGTAACATTGAGAGAAAGAGATGGCATGGGACAAGTTAGGTTGTTATTATCTGAAGTACCTTCTGTTGTAAGGGACTTATCGAATAGTAAAATCTCATGGGCTGAAGTGGAGGCGAAGTATCCGAAATTTGAGCAACAAGAAACAGTTAAAGGTGCTGCTGCATAAGAATTTCGTTTTTGTTTGATCAAGGCTTAGAAAATGCAATATCAATCGACTCGCTATTTATTTCTGTTAGCTATAAGCTTATACATTTGAATTATGAATAAAAATTTGTTTTAACAAAATGTGTTGTTTTATTAATTTTTTTGTGTGATTGATTAAATGATTATAATTTGTAAAATGAAATTTTGGCTCAGATTAGAAAGATGATATTATAGTATAGATATGTCTTACACTTTAGTCATTTAACTTCTAATTTGCTGAATCGGAAACAAAAAACTTCATGATGAATAATTTATTGAATCTTTTCTTGATAATAATAATTTCTGGACTATAAAAGAAAATGAAAATCATTGCTACAATAATTTTTCCAATCTTGTGAGTACGGCCATATAATCCTACTAATATGATAAATGCGAAAGTACGTATTTTTTTTACTCCTTAACGCAAAAACTTCTGAACCAATTTTTATGAATTTCAATTCATTTGGCACACACATCGAGGGTAGCTTGGATTAACACATAGGATAGTTTTTATCGCAAAAATCCCACGGGAACGGAAACTATGCAGTTTTTTCTCTGACTGCGAGGTCGAAAAGCTAGTACAACCGTAAAGAATAGAAAAGAGCACAATTTTTAAAAATGGTACGACAAAGAAGAAGCGAATTCATTGCGAAACGCGCGCTAGTGCGATACTAATAAAGTTCTAAATACGCGTGTAAATCGCGGGCATAGGTAATGCCAGACCCTTGACTCGCGTATTCCGTTTGTTGCGTGTTAAATACGCGAACTCCGGCCGAGTGGACTGAATTTGTTCCAAAATACTCGCGCGAGCGTACCGAATGCTTTCTCTAGACGCATCGCGCGTGAATCACACGAGAAAATCGCGACGAATTATTCGCCGTATCTGGACAAGCCCAAAATAAAACCCACCACAAAACATTATATCTATTTAATTGTCAATTACACAGCATAAACAAAACTGAGGTATGTATTATTTATTATCTATAGCGGCGGTCCCTGGAACGGGAGCGATGCCGCGGGCGGTCACGTGACCGCTCGCTGTGCCGGTCCCTCGAGCGCGATTTCTCGCGGTATCTGTCTCTCGTGTCACGGTCACGGTCACGGCGGTCGCGGTCACGGTCACGGTCCTTGTCCCTTTGGTCTCTGTCGTCGCGTCTGTTCCCTCTGTCTTTTGCGTATCTGAAGCATAAAATAATTGTCAAATACATTTTTTATGAAACTACCTTCAATTTTTTGTAAACAGAAAAATAATTGCTAATTCAGGTACATTTAATTTAGTTATTCAAACTCACGTCTGAAAATATTTAATTATAAATAACAAAATAAGAAACAATATTTATGAGTTGTTACTAAACAGTTAAACACAATTCAAAAATTGCAAAAACAAAAATAACTTATCATAAACTTGCCTGTCGCCGTCCCCATAATCTCGTTTGTCCCTATCGTCGTGTTCCCGCCGCTCGTTGTCAACGCGCCCTGGGTTGTAATTACTCGCATTGCCCGCCCTGTAGTTATTCTGTTGCGACGTAGACTGTCTGTTGTGTTCTGCTAGCCTGGTACATAAATGACAATATTATTGATTTTAGCTTTGATATTTTAAAGCGAAATTGATAAAAAATAGTTTTTTTTTAATAATTTATAGATCCCGAGTGAGTTGTGTTTAGTTGATATGTTTTGAACAATAATTTATTTTGTATTAGTAAAACAGCTACAAACACTACTTAAATATTTCAACACAGTACCTGGTGATATAACAAATCCATGCGAGTGCATTGTAAAAACTTGTGACTAAAAATTATGTTACCTAAATAAGAAGCTGTAACAACATGTATTTCGCAAAATGCCGTTCATCAAAAAATATAATTCATGGAGTGTTGTCTAAAAGTTTGGTTAACAAAGTTGTCCATTTTTTTTTATTTCAATTAAAATCATATTTGTCAGAAAGACATACAAACTTATAAACATAGTAATTGTTATAATATTGCAATTGGTATGGATTACATTAATTATACAGATTGTTTTGAAACAATATTTCTTTCTTCTTTCTAAATTTAAATAACCTCATGTCCTTTCCAATATGAATTTTGGACTGTGTCATATTATAAACTGAACTTTATGACAGAATGATCAACTTACTTTTGTTCAATCTGTTTCTGAATAGGCACAGGGATCCTCGGAAACAATGTGCTGAACCAATCCAGCTTGATCAACATCATCCGCACCAGGGCACCGATGGTTGTGGTCCCTCCACCTCCCGCCCGAGGATCCACCTCCTCATCATCGTCCAGATAGTCCACATACCAGTCAAACAGGTCTGCCGGTGGTTGTGTGTAGCGGACATACATAAAACCTGGACATTAAATAAACATTAAAAACAACAAGTTTTTTAGTGATGATTTTTTGTAATGATGAATAATGACAAAACTTATGAAATAGAAAATATAATATTAACTTTCTGAGAGAAATTACAGATAGAATTATAAAGCATATTTCAGAGTTGGTTTACAGGGTAAACAGAGAACTTTTTACAACAATACTAATTATTATAAGTGCAAAATAGAAAAACCTTTCGAAAGTAGGAGCACTATAAAAACCAACACACATTAAACAAATGTACATGTCATACCTACCGAGAGCTCTAATGTAAGGTGAATCTGTGTGTTGCAGTAGTCCATTCACCTGTTTGCGAGTCAGTCTTAATGTGTACAGCTTGTACAGCAGGCAGAATGCTGTTGATACAATGCCACCTGCACCCACGCCCCGAACCTACAAACAGGAACAACCTTAGTTAGGTAACTTTAAATTACTATTCAGCACTAAGAGAAAACAATACATGAAATGTATAAATTCAATAGTAAAGTGAATGTTTTCTTCATGAACATACTCACGCCGCCACACATGCCAGTTTGGCCAGCAGTCTTGCGGCTGCCGCGCTCCCAGGGCTCCAGGTGCTTCACCTGGTAATAAATCTCGTCAACCACTTCATGATATGTCTTCAGCTTAAATAGGTGCACTGTGAACAAAAGAAGCAATATCATACATCTGTGTTAGATGTAAAGACAGCATCTTGTAAATGAAACAAACCAAAAACGGAAATAGACGCCAATGCTATCGAAACTCCTCTGCGTTGTTTTGTTTGCTTACCTACCTTTGAAGTAGCTAGAACCTTGGATATTTGCTAATATTAAAGGGTTCAGATTCATTGTTTGCTCATTACCCCATATCGGTAAAATGTTATGTTGTTTGCTTGTTTTAGCTGGCTTTTGCTGATTGTATTCTGTAATTTTAAGGCGCATCATTAGATATATCAGTCGATTAAAATCAATCTTTCTACGACAAACACATACCTTCCGATTCCGACATACTTAATGTATCTACTTATACTTATCATAAAAGTGATGTTAAAAAGTTGAGCAGCACTCTTTATTATAATTTGCCTCCAAAAAAGCTTTTAGAACATATTTACGTAGGGCACGCAACCAACAAAATGATTTGTCAATTGACAGTTTGACACGAAAATTGACACTAGAATGTTGCATAGATAATATAGAATAGCCCACAGATAAAAAAACATCGCGCTAAAACTTTTTTATTTTTCGTAATCACTTCGTAATTATCCCCGTTTTCCAATTACAGCACTAGAGCGCATTATGCGGCATAATGCTTAACGTTGAATGTTCCAACTACAGCAACGCTTCGCACAATCGAGCACTAGAAAAAGTAATGCGCGTGAATTGATGCGTGCAATCGATTTATCGTTGGTAATTATTAATTGTTGGAAAAAATTTTAAAGCTTTTGTTTCATTGTAGTTTTTTCGAAATAATCAAAGTTAATTCAAATTGTGCTAAAAAAATAAATATATGTATGGATGAAGGTACAAACATTGAAAAAAATGTTAATGAAATAATCAAAATCCAAATTACTTAAAATAACCGTAAATATTTTTCAACCAATTATTATGTATACCTTTATCACATAATGAGGTTATTGCTAACTCTATGAATATTTTTTTTTTCAACACTGAACTTAGCGCAACCTGCTGGTGCGTTTCATGTTCCAATTAAGCATCAGCATAATTCGGCATTGTGCGGCACTGAGTCGCATTATGCTTTGTAATTGGAAAACGGGGAATATAGCCGTGATATAGCCCAAACACAGAACAGTAAAAAAAACTGTTTTTACCACGTTTTTACTGTTCTGTGAGCCCAAAGGCTATATTGTATATTATTTAATTCATCTTAAGAGCTTAAAAGATAACAATTTATCAAATTGTTATCTTTTTTGTCGCCAAACTAAGACAAGGTTTACAAAATTGGTATAATAAAACATAGAACTAGTTTATAACATTTTATTATAAATTAAAAAAATCCACTGAAATGCTGATTTGAGGTTTATACTTAAAGTTTTTTAAAAAAACAATGAACATGAATAATTACTGCAAAATTTCATATTTTATACAATAAGATATCATTATGATTAGCTAAAAGGTTAATTTTACATGTTGTTATTCAATTAGCTCCTTATTCTTTAAATGAGCACATTTTTTTATCCATATAAATGATAAGTAAACTTATTATTTTTATGTGTACATTTTATTTCTACCCATATTATAGTAAACTTCTTACAGATTATTATTTATTACCTAATATATTTTTCTTATTGATAGTACAGCTCCAAGTTCATCCCATCGTGAATTTCATCTGAATATGGTGCTGAGGAAATTATTTAACATAACTTACGGCTAATTTTTAATTTAGTGTCGAAAAATTAAATTTTAGGAGTGAAACCTATGAAATATAATGTTATAAAGACTGCTTATTATAAAGCAAGCAGTGCAACACCATTAATTTTTAAATGAATTGCTTTTTCTTGTAAGTTGTAACTACCTCTATTATCTTTCCACCACCACAGGACAGTTCTTTAGCATAATAAAATATTATGTGCATAATTAAAATGTAAAGCTGACATGATTTTAGAACAACTACAAATTTTTTTGCTGACTTTTTTCTGTAGAAATTGCATTCTTTACAAATGTTATATTATGATGTTTTTGATCATCCAAAAGCATATCTTGAAGCAGTCTAATTAAAGTAAATAAAGATTGAGTTTTGAATTTACTTGATGGAATTACATTTTAATAGATTTTATTAATAGAAGCAAGACTTTCAACTGTTGTAATTGATGTGATGTATGTGAGAATGATGCAGCTTTCTTTATTCGAATTTAGAAAAGGATACAATCAGACAGTTTGATGTGATCTTTGAACACGGTGTACCATTTCTTTAAGACGATTTTGTCGTATCGTGTTCCAGTTTGTGCTGCTATTAACTTCTTGAGATCGCCAACAGTATCATCAGGATTACATTTAACACGAACTTTCTTTCCTAGACGATCGTTACAGGTTACTTCTAGCATTTTCTGAAAAAAGGGAAACGTAATGATATTTTTTTTATTATTTCAAAGGTAACCTTTTAAGTCTTCTTTGTCGATTCACTCTTGGCAGAGTGGTCGTGGTCACGTTGAGACGTCCACATCGGTGGTAGAGGCGGACAAAGCTTTCCGCACGATCTCCCGCCATCTCTTCCTGTTACTAGACTGTCTGGCGCAGTCTGATACGCGAATTCCTACAGCAGATTTCACTTGGTCGGTCCAGCGCATTGGTGACCTTTTAAGTAAGGACGTACTTTTTACGTACCTGTTAATATATGTATTAATGAGATTAATTTAGTAATCAAGAGAATTCACACGACAAACCTACACAAAAATAACAAATTCTTCTGTCAGAAATCAAATACATTGATTGACAATTGACATAATATGTCTAATGTCACCTGTCAGTAAAATAAAAAGGTAATTATCGTCGAGTTTACTTACAAAATTTAGCTAGCCACCACAAATCTGATAAATTTCAATGGATGTGACCAATGAAAATAATTTTGTTTTATAAAACAAATTTATTTTATCAAAAAAAAAAAGAAATAATTTGTGAGAAACGAAACGCAGGAAATAAACTTTGACATTTAATATTTGAGTATATTCACGATAAAAACATCCGGTTTTATTTTATTTAAAACAGTCTATAACTTCATAGAGATACGACTGCACATTACTTTTAATTAATCAATTTTCAACGAATAAATTATTGTGCAACGTACATGTCAAAAAACAAACATTACATATAACATATTGAAGTATTGTGTAAAAAGTTACTTGTTGGACAGGAAGTGAATCCAACTGTCCACACGTCACTCGTCGAACGACAAGTCCAAGTAACGACAGTGAAATTTCGTTTAAGTGATAGTGTTAATGAATTTATGGTGAAAAATGCAGATTCCAAACGAATATGTTTCGACTGCTGAAGACATAGCAGATCAGGTACTGTAGAATTATAGTTTTTCTGTATTTAATTCAATATCTAATTAATCCGACGTGTACTTTCAATACTTCTGTCACGTCACTGAACTTATTTGATGTTGGCTCAAGATTTATCATCCTATTTGGCTCTTATTATAATTATTACAAAAAATCTAGTCATGCCAACTGTGTGCAATTTTTCTGAGACGTAGTATTGAATTATTACGAAGTAATGCAATGTAACTCCACAGGTGGAATAAATAAGTCAATAAAACTTACTATATTATTCATATCGCTTTTTAAAATTATAATGCGATAACATTTTATATTTCTCCGTATCTACAGAATCTTATTTAATATTTTAAAATGCAGGAGAAACCCATGGAATCAATTTTCATTGCCCAATAGTGAAAGTTTTCATATTTCAGAGCTGCATTTGGTGGTAGACAATTATAAAAATTGAAGTTCATTATTAAAATTTTGATGGCACACATGCTGTTACTAACTATATTTAAATATTAAACTAATAGTGGGTAGAAATAGGAAATGTTTATTTCCTGTAATCTGTTTAAGAATTTGGCATGATTCTACTTTCACTTTTTGTATGTTAATTTGTATGTATATCCTGTGTTGTGGAAGAATGAGGTTAAAACTTAAAGTACGCTTTATTATTTTTTTCTTCTTTTTAAAAAAATATTCAATTAATAAATCTTTAAAAAACTTATCAAACCTGATATAAATTAGTACAAGATAATATTATGCTAAATCATATTGGAAATTTACCTAAATAATAACAATCACTTTTTCCTTCTTTATTTACATAAACAATTATGGTTTCAACATCACTGAATATTTTTATTGTTTCATACTTTTCACACTTATGAAAATGTATGAATAGAAAATACACACATTAGTAATCTTATAGAAATATTTGATTAGGAATCAAGGATTTTTAATTTAAGGATTGAAACATTATGTTTTGTTATATTGACTTAAATATGAAGGCATTGTGCCAATTACTGATTATTAATATGAAACATATGTTAATGTACCAATACATGTTATCATATTATATTATGATGTGTGGTATACATATTTAATCCATAATAATATTATAAATGCGAAAGTAACTCTGTCTGTCTGTCTGTTCTCAATCACGCCTTAACTACTGAACCAATTTGCATGAAATTTGGTATGGAGATATTTTGATACCCGAGAAAGGACATAGGCTACCTTTTATTGCGAAATATGTCCCACGGGCGAAGCCGGGGCGGACCTCTAGTTTAATATAATAATATAATATGTTGTTATCTCACTAAAATTGTTATTTATTAGATGTTAATACGGGTTCAATTTTGTCAATAGATAAGATTATACATTAATACTCTCTGAATTTTAAAACAACTGAGCTGTTTAATCTTTAAACTCTACTATAAGGTTTAAGTGAATTTTAATTATTCATTCAAATTTATATTAAATCAGATACATTTTTGATAATGTTTATTTTGAAAGACACCAAGTGTGGTGCTTTTAATAAAAATTCTGAATAACACTACAAATAAGGAATATACAACCTAATGACAATATATTTAAGTTACCTCAAGTTATTAAGACCACTGTGATCAGTAGGAAAACATAATAACATACTAACCAAGTAACAAGTACATAAATTTCTCTTATGATACGAATGTGATGTTTTATACTCAATTTTCTTCACCAGGTGATAAGAAAAGGCAAGAATGTGTTACCAACAGTCGCAAGGCTCTGCCTCATATCCACATTCCTTGAGGACGGTCTCCGCATGTGGTTCCAGTGGTCGGAGCAGAGGGACTACATGGACATGTCATGGGGATGCGGCAAGTTCCTCGCTACCATGTTTGTTGTGAGTATAATATGTTGTTTTGAGGCTGTAATTATTATTAATTGGGAAAATGTAAATGATATTTTATCTGTGATGTTCAAGTAGATTTAGTGTATGTGTAGATATGATTCATCTTCACTCTAGTTTTATTCTATCATATTTTAAAACAAAAGTTTTCTGAGAATGTATTGATATATTATGCAATGAAGCCATGAGATTTAGCTAGTTATTTAAAAAATGCAATAAGTTTTCGAGCTATTTTGGCTATATTTCACTGAAACTTATTGTCTATTTTTAATTTATTATTAGTTAAAATTGAAGACATTTTAGTAGTCATGGATAATCATAGTTAGTATGAATTAAAGTATAATTTACCTGCTATTTTAAATGAAAATAATATACTACACGAACTTATTACTAACTTAAGTTTGTGGAATGTTACATTATCTATGAAACAGGTGGCTATAGTTATTTGGCCTCAATTATTTTAAGTTATCTAACATCCTTAGTGAATTCTTCCTCCTTTAGTGAGGTAACAGCAAACAGTTAAATAAGTATTTCCGTAGTTTACTGAATTTTTTAAATTAATTTTAATTTTTTGTAAAAATACAATTTACAGAATTTAAATTATATTTTTCACTTGGAATAAAGATGTATGTAACTGTATAGCTTAGAATTGTAATTTTATGTTTAAGTTAATGTACTACTTATATATAAAACAATAAAAAGTTTATTAGTGTGACATGTCTCATAAATTTACTTATAGTTGCTAAAAAAATATTTTTTTATAATCAAGAAAGTAATATCAACGAAATGGCTTATAATATTTTACTATTTTTTTTTAATTCGTTTGTCTATTGACTATTATAATCTCCAGTTAAAATATTATGTTTCATTATAATTTGTAATCTGACCGAATTTTGTAAATTTCAATTTCAGCATCAGTAAGTTTTGTAATTGATTTGTAAAGATTGCACTGCACATTTATCAGATATCACTTACTTACAAAATACTTATTTATATGGCAATACACATTATCACAGTCTTGAACTTATTATCTAGTGTGGTAGGTAAAGTTGATTTTCGTTATCTGTGTTACAATAATATTGATAAGTTATTAATTCATAACGTTACGCTAATTATTAACGGAAGCTTAAACAGATTAAAAATGTTAAGTTGCGAAAGGTTTTGTAGTGAGAATGTACATTACAAAATAATGATAAAGAATCAATGTAAAGAATAGATAGTTTCCGTTGTATCACGCGTTCAGGATAGCGATGTTATTTAGCGCCCTTTGATTGATAATCTATACATATAATAAATCTGTAGAAGGGTCAATTCTGTACATTGAAAATATTGAAAAAATAAATAGCAGGGGGTGTTACTGGATCGATACCAAACCCAAATACATATGTGATTAAAAAAATTTTTGTCTGTCTGTCTGTCTTTCTGTCTGTCTGTTTGTATGTGAAGACATCAAGTGAAAACTAACGGTTCGATTTCGATGAAACTTGGTATAATTATACCTTATTATCCTGGGCGTAAAATAGGATACTTTTTATCCTGAAAAAATACGAAGAAAAAAAATAATCTTCATTTTTCAGTTTTATCCATAGACGTTGTTCTGTAGAACCGCGAACACACGTTGGGTATTATTATAGGCCTAGCCGTATTTGAGTCCAATAGATATTTATAAGATGTTATTGTCAGAGTTACTCAAAATGGAGAAATAAACCATCCATACGAAGACCGACATCCGCGCGGACGGAGTCGCGGGCGGAAGCTAGTAATTAAATTATAATTTAAAAGTGCAATTTTATGTTCATTTCATTAAAATATCAGTATTTTTTTATTAATATTTATTATCATGTGTAATGATGAAAAATAATAATTATAATAGCACAGTCCTTTAACGGAGCATATATTTTTCGCAATGTAATGCCTGTAATCATATTATACATGGATATCATATAAAGCCGAGTTAATTTAAATTCATCAAAAAAAATGACTTGAAGATTACTTGATAATAGAAAAATATCCATCTATCTTTTAACGAATATTTGCATCCACAACTCGTTAAACGTTATGTTAATGATCACATAAATTTAAATTGTACCAGAAATATGTGGTAATTTATATTTAAATATGGTAATTATATATGGTTTTTATAACATCCGAAACGAGAACTCGCAGTAATGACATCGTATTGTTGCTCAAGCGATCGGCCTTGACCACAGTGACCAATATACCTAGATGAAGATGGAGCGAAAAAAAGGCTGTACGTTAATTATAGCACTTTCGCTTACCTTAACGGACGTGTTGGCATTCTTAAATGTAGTCTGGTATCCCTTTCGTTTTTACTGGAAGAACTGTTCATGATTGAGACTTGAAAAAACAGTTGTTGGTATGAATGAAAAAAAACTAAGTTTGAACACTGGTATTAAATTTAAAAATCAATATAGTGTATAAGCGGGTTAGAAAAATTTCACACGCGTTTTGTCATGAGTCGAAAGTTAAAAACAAAAATAAACCTGAAAAAAAAAATTCTCACACTCTTATTCTCACACTAGCATTTATTAGAATAACTGAATGTAACATGTTCAAATTGTTGTCTTTTTTTAATACTGCGCCCGTATAACATTCCATGAAAAAAGCGCCATTACCAAAAAAGGCGCGAAAGAAAGATCGAAAAAACCGATAAATAGGATACGTTGCCACATTGTATTCTTTGTGACCTCATTGAACGTACGGGTATATTCAATCATTATTATTTATCTCACTGACACACATTGTGTTGTATTTTTTACACAGATTCCCTTTAATTATGTTGTTATATTTTTTTTATTCCACTTTACTTATGGTCACTTATTGCAATGATGCACTTCGTGTTTATTTAAGTTTTTTATTTTATTACATATAGGGTCAACCGGGGCAAATGCAACTATGGGGCTATGGCAACTAGTTATCATAACTAATTTATTAGAGTTGTTGTAATAAATCGCCACCTATGGTTCAATAGCTCAACGACTAATAAATCTTACAAGTAATAGATGGTGCCCCTACGATGAAAACTATTTGATTGATAGGCCATTGTGTCAAACCGCTATTTTGAAGTTGGTGTGCGTAAAAACAGGTGTCGAGTTTTGCAGACAAAAAAATTGTTTAGGAGTGATTTTTTGCAGGTGTTTTTGATTGGACACGATTATCACAAGCCGTTAAGCTTATTTCATTTATATTTTTAGTGCGTTAGTTGACTCTATTTTGTGTTATTGATGCAGTTACAATTGCCTCATGAAAATTTCACTGTGGGGTTATTGCAACTGTGAGGTTAGTTACAATAGCCCCTTATATTTTTGTATGAAACTAAAAACACTAGTGATGTGACAGTGTCGATATTTTTATTATGTATCCTTCTTGGTAGTCAAAATATACTTTCTTTATGATTAATTAAAGAAGAACCATCGATTATTTCTTCGATATTATACCCAGAGACGGGTTCATAAGTAAAATTCAAATTAGATAAAGCGTGGTTAAAGAATATAAGTAACTAAAAACGATAGGTAGGATAGTTCTGTGATTGTTCAAGTAATTTTTAGTAAACGGTTGATTAACTAATAAACGTATTTTGTTTGGTATTGTATAAAATTGACTTAGTAGGTAGTACACTGTTATTTTTTTTTGTTGCGATTTAAAGTGGTAAATCAAAGTAGGTACATGAGTTTTTCCTCTAAATAATGCGGCGCCATCTACGATCGCAACGTTATTGTATAGATAACGTTATTGTATATATTTATAGAATAATAAAAATATATCGATGAATAAGTTTTTTGCATTCCCCACACTAATTCTCAAACAAATAGTTGCATTTGCCCCACAATCAGAAAAATAAGATTTTTCCTGAAAACTCGTCCTTGCTACACGGTAATCCAGTTCAAACTCCTATGAATAACATGAAATCTCATAAATATATGTCGGCGAAAGGTGTAGAATGTGGATCTATTTTCAAGCTGTGGGC
>CAJQZN010040412.1:0-12680 GCA_907164685.1 Colias eurytheme
CTAGACATGCGCAAAACAGTACGTCAAATAGTAATGCAACATCACGCATCTCTTCCACGGAAGTGATATTACTCCGTAACATCACACATTACCCGATCGATTTTTAATGAAATGATGACATTAATAATATTATAATGTTTATATTATATTAATGGTGATATGTGAAGTATTACAGATCATAATATTGAAAAATAGCAATAATAACTGCAATACTTATTAGTTATTACATATCGTAAAATTACAATTTAAGTAAATATTTAAAAAATGTAGTTGATTTTCCTTCATACTTGGCCACGTACTTTATGTTGTTTGTTAATAATTGTAATGAAAGCAAGCAAATGTACAACAAAATAAAAAAAGTGAGTGATGCGAGTGATGTTTGTAACTGATGCGTAATGCGTGATGTTGCATTACGTGTCAAAGTGATATTACTTTTGTACTATTACACGCATTACCTACCCATGTCTATTGACAGCACTGACAGGAAAATATATGAACATGACAAGCGCCGATAAGCGCTTATAAGTTTCAAGCTTTCTTTCTGAATACGCCCTAAGACTAACAATAGGCTACTCTAAACTCTTTGGTTTTTTAATAGCTTGATAGTTAGTGTCAAAATCAATATCAAAATGTCAACTGTCAACAGTCAAGTGTGAAAATGTCAATTTCTCGCTATCATTTCGTGTTTGTTGCTGTTTTGCGGCTTACGCCTTCCAAGTAAATAATCAAAATAATTATTATAGGTACTTACTTTTGTGCTCTTACATTACGTAGCTTGCAAAAGATGTGCATTTACAGATATATTTTACATTTACTTTCAAATATTCGGAAAGTTCTATGGAATTAAACATTGCTTTCTGCATGCTGTTCATGAACCTTTTAACCTACTTAAATGAAACTATTTATGCTATATATTGCAGTAATGATTGAATAATATATTTTCAGGAACTAATTTGTGACATTATTTTAACGGAGGCATTTGGAAAGATCGGTATCAAGATGCAAAATATTGCAAATTGGTGGACTCGAGCCGAATTGCTGGCTGGTAAATAACATTATACTTACTTTATATAACAATAACTAAATCAAACTTGTAGTTTTCTACTCTTATTAGTATGTTTATTTCATGTCATTTTGTTTTAAAATTGTTTTAGTAAATACAATAACCAAAATATGAAATGAATCTTATCAGACTTTGAATATAATATATTGAATATAGACTGTTCATAATATTATAAGTCACATTGCACACACATTCACTAGGAAATGGATCATATAATTTGTTGAAAATTACTCAAATATAAAAAAATAAGACGTGTGGCACTCGGGGACTGCCACAGTAAAGCTATTGCATGCTATGCCTTTAAGCCACACCTCCGCGGCCGTCTGAGTGGGGAGCGTGAGGTTTTTCGTTACTAAATTTCCGGATTCGGTCCCCGCGCTCAAGGCCCGCGATAGAAGCTATGCAATAGCTTAAAAACTCAATTTTTAATAAAATAAAAGATTTCTTATCTTAAATATTTGACTCTTACACAAATGACCAGGAGAGCATGAAGGCTGTGCAGCGTCTCGAATGTGGCGCAGTGCATGTGCCACACTGGTGGCTCCACATTCTGAAGAGGCCTGGAATGAGATATCCACTGCCTCGCCTCCCGACTCTGTCTGGCATTCGTTAAGGAACTGTGTCGCTTATCAGGTTGTGTTGTATGTTACCATTTATTATATTTTATAGTTTTTTTTTTACAAACATAAGCAGTGTAAATGTAAAAATTATTCCTTTGATCACATTATGATGATAATAAACCATTATTACTAAGAATTTTGCTTTTCAGTAAAGAATTTACAAATTTTATCTGTAAGGACTTGAACAGAGGGTATCATTTAAACACCAATTTGTTTTAATATTTACAATATTCAACAACATCTATTACATTACTTATAACACCATTAATAATGTGAATAATCCAATTCATTTTAGATAATTTTCATTTCCATAAGTGGAATATTAGTCTTGTTCTTTCAACATGCAAACAAACAAAAATTTGCATACGCCACAATTCTCAAATCAATTAATATACATCCATTAATGTATTTATTGATATATTTATTATTTACGTAATAATTATTTATAGATTTTGTTCAATTTTAAAGCAAAATGTACCCAAATGTAATGCACCATCACCATAAAATATTATGTTATCCTTATGGTTTTGCGGGTTGTCTGGCAGAAATCGCTTACAGCAATAAGACCGCCCTCTGTACATATTTTAACTTTTATCGCTCTTCTTTTGTAATCCTGTGTGTGTGCAATAAAGAATTTTTCATTAATTCATAAATGAATTGAATCACTTTCAGGCAGGTGTCTGGCACAGTATGTTGCTCAAAGGTGTTGACGATGTGATACAGCCCGCTGCATTCAAACTAGCGATGGTTTTGAGACATACACCTTCTGAACTGACTGTTAGGTTGCTTGCTGAGTTGTTGCAGTTACATCCACAATCGGTAAGTCACAATAATATTTATGGATACACTTTTTTCTGTATGTGTGTTTGTCCCTGAATTCAAAATAGCTGCAAAAAAAAATTGGAGAAAATAGCTTTGAGTGTATTCAGGATTTGAGATGGATAGAATTATAATTTGAATGCAAGCAAATTACAAATACATGGGTTTAGGATAGCTAATCCATTTAAGTACATAAAAATATGCGGCTTTAGTTTCACCACTTATAAGAATAACTGAACAGATTATATAACTCAAACTTTTTTTTTAATCAACCAGACTTCCTTTAGAAGCTTCAACAAAATAACAAAAAATAAAAATAAACTTACCATAGCATCTTCAAATGGAAATAATGATGAGCATATTTTATAAAAAATATTGCAGATGCAGAAATTATGCATGAAAGATAAAATTATTACCAATGTAAAATAGAGAATACATATGAATAACAAAGAGATTTTTATCATTTATAATGGAGGAGACTATTGATATTGATATAGGATATTGGTTCTTACAATAACATGGTATTATTATGTTAAAGTTTTCTGTTTAATATTTATTAGACTGCACCATAGTTCAATCCTTGACCCTTTTGGCTGCACGTTTTAAAAATAGTAGCTTCCTTTCATTATGTTGTCATTGTTTAAAATCATGTATTTTTGCAATTGATATATTATTTAAAGTTTCGTTTCACTCTTTAACTACTCAGAATAGCCAATGGATTTTAATGATTTTTGATTTGAATGATTTGTCTTCATTTGGAATTTCTTCTTCCTATATTTATTGATTTATTTCTAATTTATATAAATAGGTAATAATTCTTACAGAAAGCATAGTGTACCATACCCAAACCTGAATGAAAAAGCTAGCTATTAATGAAAACATTAAATTACAGCAAGACCTAACATCCTACATCCTAGCGCTGCTAACAGACGACGAGGCATTTTGCAGCAGTTGCAACGACAGCCCTTCAGAGCCAGAATCAGACACTCCTATAGGAGCCAGTCCTACAGAAGAGCCAGAAACGGACACCGCTATAAGTGTCAGTCCCATAGAAGGGCCAGAAATGGGCTCCGCTATAGTCAGCTCCACAGATGAGCCAGAAATAGGCTCTGCTATAGTCAGCTCCACAAATGAGCCAGAAATGGACTCCGCTGTAGTAAGTTCCACAGAGGGGCCAGAAATGGTCTCCAGTACAGGTATAACGGTACCTCTGCGAGATCTACAGTTATTCGGAGACTGTGAACTTGCAGTATTGTCAGCTTCAAGGGAGGAATATGATGCTCATGCCAAATTGGTGCGAGCGGAGTACTCGAAACTTAATCAGAAAAATTATGTCGAGTTGAGGATTAAGGTTAGTTTCTATTATTTGTAAAGTAATAAAAAAATATTTCACTCATATGAGCAGGATGATTCACATAAAGTTCTACTTTCTGAACTTACTATCTACTTTCTACATCTGAATTCGTCCGTTTGAGGTTGTTAAATGGCGATCAGTAATATAATATTATTTTTTCGGAATTTGAGTGATATTATTGTGAGAAGACTGTCCTGTTCATTTTTTTTTCTTAATCAGCCCAGAAAAAAAAATAGTAAAGGCAATTTACAACAGTTGTATTGCCACTTCATATAAACAAATTGACAGGCTATTTACCTACCTTCTTATTCTACATTTCCTACTACACATTTTCTTCAGTAAATTCTAATACTATCTAACTTGTACTTTAAACATTACCATTTCCAGATACTAAACCAACTTATACAAGTACCGAAACTGTACCAAACCCCAGAATTCGAAAGTTTTGAAGGAGCAGCCCGTGAAAACATTGACCGAGAGATCTGCACATTGCGGGAACATTTGCTCACTGGAAGGCATGACTAGGGATGGGCCGGGACTAGTTCCCGTGATTATGAATATGAATAAACTATTAACTAGGGACTGTGTTGTTTAAAGTGTAATTTGAAGGTGTTGGACTATACTGTGTTGGACTGTGCTATGTTGTGTAAAATGTGTTGGACTGTACTGTATTGTTTAAAGTGTAATTTGAAGGTGTTGGACTATACTGTGTTGGACTGTGCTATGTTGCGTAAAATGTGTTGGACTGTACTGTATTGTGTAAAGTGAACTATGAAGATGTTGGATTGCATTTGGTTGTTAAAAATGTGTTGGAACACCAAACAATATTGAAGTGTGAGGTGTTCTATTAATACCGATGGATGTCTATGATATTAAAATCAAATGAAAATATTTTTTAAGGCAACAGTGTAGTGCTTTTGCCAGTTACTTCTGTATCTAACGAAAATCCTTTTTTTACTATGTATATGTGTGTGTACATAATTCAACTGAAATTTACAAAATTTGCACTGCTATTGCAGATGTATTAGTGAAATAAAATTATCATTTGGTTCCTTTATTTACACACATTAATAAAGATTTAAGATTTTGAGTTATTTCTGAAACTAGGACTTTGAACTATAAACAATAAATTAAATAAATTGCTTAGAGAGGACACCACGAACAAAATCTGTGCGACAATCGCAGTGGCATGGAGCGGCTAGTTAGTCATTGATATAAGCGATGTTTGAGTCGCTTGGCTCTAACTCGCGTTACAAATAGTGTAGTATCGATGCCCTCTCTAGTACATAGTACATAGTAACTCAATGATAAATTACTGAAATATTCACCTTAGATTATAAAACAGTTGTCTCTTTCTCACTATTCTTCCTTATTAAATGGTTAAGGGGTAAAATTATGAATAGGTATAATATGTTAAAACTGTGCTGTGCTTATTATTAAGATATACATATTAGCATGTAGTAGTGTGCAGTGTTTAGCTTAAGAACCTTTTTAACCCATTGACCACCGAGCGGCCCGATCGGGTCACGACACAATAGATTTTCTATTGTGTCTGTGATTCCGGGGACTGATGGATTAAGTTTAATTAGTAAAGTGGCTTGAAGTCAAGTTTATATATGTATATCCAAAGCATTTGTGATAGTGACTGCTGTGTGATTTTATAGTTTAAGAAAATAAAGTTTTATAAGATTTTTCTTTTTTTTTTTGTATTCCTGATAACATAGTGATGTTTTTTTAATGTAGAATCTTTATTTTTATTGACTAACTACTATGCTAATTATTTCGATAACAACTATTTTAAGAAATAAAGGTATAATTGTGAGTAAGTTTTACCATATTCATAGGATAACCTAAGTCATAAGAATTATATTCATAGAAGTATATTTAATTAAGTAGATAGTGCATTTTTTACGAGAAATAGGATATAAGACAGATTATTGTTTGTAGCTACTGCAGCCTTGCTATAATTAATAAGTATTAAATAAACATTTAAAATAATAAGAAGTTTATAGATTATGTTGTCTTAAATTAGATAGGAAATTATTATTATTTAATTTGTAATGAACTTGACAATATCATGTAATCTTTATTCATTATTATATTTTTTACATGGGTAAAATAAGATTGATTGATAGTAAGAATAGTTGCGCGTATGACCAAAAAACAACTACAGATCTGTAAAAAGTAATAACTAATATTATGTTATAGCAATTTCGATAACTAGGATAACGAAATAGTTAAATATCAAAATTGGATTAGTTAGCCAAATTGAATTTGTAAAAATTCTAAAAGTGAATAATATATCACAACATTGTTATGTTTTTCAGTTACAAAAATTCGAAATGTATATTATTTTAATACAATAAATCACGCCTTAATGTATCGTTTTTATTTAAATCTCCATTTTATACAATACTCCGGTAAACTTACCTACTCCTGTAATTTTTTCGTCATACCTTTCTGAAATTAATGCTTTTTTCGCAAATCAACAATACCAACTCGTTTCGCCTGTTTGTACGAATCATAAGCACAGTAAAATTTAAGTTTTAAAGTTAAAAGTTTTTATTACAAAAGAAAAAAAAATGCTATTTCAATTTCACTTGTATCTGTTATCTGATAGAACAACGAAAAAAAATTTATGTCAAGTCTATGATTTTTAATCTCTTGTCTATGTTTATCATAGGGATGTGCTGGTTCATTCGATTCAGAATTCGTATGGAAATCGATTAGATTATAATTCAATTAATTTTCATATAAAATATTATAATATTGTTGAAACAGCAATTACGTTAAATATTCAATTCAATTTATGTGCAGAAAAAAATACAAAGGTAAAGACCGCCCTAAATTATAATACAATTGCAATTCTAAAACAATTCTGACTTTTCACTCAAGTTGATACACAATTTTTTTTATCATTAGAAAATATTATTATTACATATATAAATATGTTATTACTTATTATATGTTAAATTAGTTCATATGGATAACTTTTCAACGTTTAATTTCCGGATGCACCACAATAATAATCTTGTTTAATTATTGACCTATAAAGAAAACTCGATTAATCGATAATTCGTTATTCTATAGGCGCTTGACAACATTGAACATCGAAAACTCTTCGTACATCGTAGTTCGTATACGTCACTATTTTTTAAAGAAAAATATGGCGATTGTCTGAGCTCTGATATCTGATTTTAGATTTTAACTTTGATTTTGATGGTGAAAATACACACATTTCTAGGAATAATCTTATATAATTATCAACTGTATCTACATAAGGACATTTTTGGCGTAATCTTCAGCAGGTAAAAAGTACAGAACAATGGAGAAAGGTCTCGATCGAAAGGGCAAGGCACGAAGCGTCCGAAGGGTTTGTATCATCGTTTCATTAACCATGATGTTCGCAGGCTATGTCTTGGCGCGGAAGAGAGGATCGCGGGAATCGCTGGGCTGAGAACCGCCCGCGGTCACCCGTTTGGGAAATGAGGCGCAGTTCCAGTCCGGATAGGGGCCACCAAGCGTCGCCTCGAGACAGACACAGGGAGCGCCGCGACCGCATCGACCGTTACGACCGTGACCGCGACCGTCGTGATCGCGACCGTGACCGCGATGACCGTTACCGCCGTGATCGTTACGACAAACGTGACCGCGATCAACGTGACAATAGGCGTCGTTCTCCGCGCCGCATAGACGATAAAGACATCCCAAGCGCTCCGTCCCCTCCTAAGATAAGTAATGACAGACAGAAGATTGACTCCCAGTCTAGAAGTAGATCCCGTAGTAATGATAGACAAGAGCCTATAGTTGAAACATATGAAAATAAACACGAGAACCAAGATACGCAATCAAATGCATCTCCTGGTGACTGGATATGTCAATGTGGCTCTTACAATTTCAAACGGCGCCAGGTATGTTACAGACGAAATTGCCAGGGTAAGAGAGGAGATGGTGTGGTATATGGTGGTGATGATAGGAATGGCTCAGAAACAAGCCCCGGTATAACTAAGAGACTGTTATTTAGAAGGTTAGATGCTTTAACTACTGAGGAGAAAATATTAGAAGCAATTAAAGATAGGTGTACCAAGTCAGTGCTCGATTCAATAGCTGGTATAACAATAGGTAGAGAGACTTTGACTGGAGCTTCAAAATGCTTAGCTTATATTAACTTTAACTCAATAGCAGACTCGACAGCGGCACATTCAGAATTATTAGCTTTGGATCCTCCTCTTAAGATAGATGGACGAGAAGTGTTAGTTTCATATTACAATGAAGTGCAAAAAGTTCAAAAGAATATGTCAAATAATTCAGATTATTCGGCATATTATGCTCAAATGTCATATAACACCAGTCAAGCGCTTTCCGAAGCAGACAGGGTAAATGCGGCAGCTGCAGTAGCTCAGTCTGCTATCTCTGCAGCACAAGCTCGACAGCTTTCATGGACTCCGGTATCTGTTCCAGTTTTTGTTACATCTACCTCACAAAATGCAGCCGTAACTAACATACCCACTGGTGATGGTAAAACAGTGTACAGTCCACCAGACGTGAGGACTTTCATGTACGATGAAACATCAGGTTACTATTACGACCCTGCAACTGGGTTATATTACGATGGCAATACCCAGTACTTCTTCAACAGTCAAACTAGCCAGTACATGTACTGGGATGCAACAAATTCCACGTACATTGCAGCCAATCAAAATCAACAAAATACCAACCAGCCAAAACTCCAAAACCCACCAACTGCTACAGTAGAAAACACAATACCAAAAGAACCAGAAGAGAAAAAGAAAAGAGACAAAGAGGATAAGGTTAAAGTTGCCAAAAAGATTGCAAAAGATATGGAAAGGTGGGCTCGGACGTTGAATCAAAAGAAAGAAAATGCTCGTAGCAATTTTGTTATGGAACAGCCACTAGATCATGGAGCGAGCAAGGGTTCAGCAGACATAGGGTTTTCTGTGCTTGGAGCTGGCCCCTCTATAACGCCGCACATGCGAGAAATATCGCCACCGCCAAATACTGAAGAATTTCTTATTAAAAGTCTTGAAGTTGCTCCAGTTGACTCTGACGAGGACATCATTGACTGGGCGAGGCTAACATGTTTAATTTGCAAACGGCGTTTCCCATCTGCAGAAGTGTTAACGAAACACAAGACATTGTCTGATTTGCACAAGCAGAACTTGGTAGAATTTCAGAAGAAGAATGATTTGTTGCCGCAAACAAATGGGTATAGGGATAGGGCAGCGGAAAGGCGATTAAAGTTTGGTGAAGATGAGCCTCCTCCGATTCGTAAGCGATACGAGAATGATATGCCGGCGCCTGTGGTTTCACACCCACCTCCCTCAGTTGTAGACACGATTGGTGGTAAAATGCTGCAGAAAATGGGTTGGTCTGAAGGTCGAGGATTGGGAAAGGAGGAACAAGGGAGAATAGCTCCTATAGAGGCGGAACAAAGGCCTAGCTTGGCGGGACTGGGGCAGAAACGCGGAATATACACTCCTACACCTGGCTTGACCTACAGAGATACTGTAAAGAAACTTATGATTGCGAGATACAAGGAAGTTGTCGGGCAAGAGGAGGGAAATATATAGGTGAGCTATGCTTTTTTATTTTCATAATAATCTTTTTTTGTTCGCAGGTTTGGATCCCAGGTCAGTGTGATTTATTAGAATTCTAAAGATAATAGTTGACTTTTTGGTAAGACTTGATTTTAAATGACTGCAGTTTATAGTGATTCAATAAATGCTATATTGTTTCTTTATGTTTATTTTTTGTTGTGTTTTATCCTGTTGGGTACAGTAGACAACAAATATCATGCTGTATCTTTTGTTATCTTTAATTGACTGCAATCGCATTTATGCAAAAACTTATTATTTCTTTACAATAAAGGAGTTATGTTATCTATGAGCTATAAGCCTATGTGTGGAAGGTGCAAGGGTATTTTGTCGATCCTATCTAATCGTTTGATTCTATTACCCATAATAGATACGGCGCTACCGATGAGACGCAACCATTAAGATGTGCCCAAGCCATCTTCGGTAAGTTTCTACTATTTTCTACCAATTTCTACCTAATCAAGCTTTCTCAACAGGTTTCACAGGTAATGTATGTAAAGCCCTGGATGATGAAGACATTTTTTACAGCTCTAGCATAAACATAATTGTTTTTGCTAATGACTTCACTATTCTGCGTTCATTTTCGCCTAACTAACAATGAGCGCAGAATTTTGACAGTTGACACTGACATTGACATATTCTAAAAAAAGAAGAAGAAGATTAATTAGCAACAGAGTTAGATAAAATCGAACATAGACTAAAAATGAACGGTGGACTAAATCGGATTTTGTACGAACTGTGATATGACTGTGATATTGTGCTGCCAAGAAATGGTGAATGTGTTTTTGTTGTGATTTTACTGATGTATGTGACTATTTACCTTACAGAATGCTTCGCGGGGCTGCCTACGTCCATACAAAGATGTATAAAGTTATATAGTTATGCCCACTTGTAGTTTTTAGCTTAAATTAAAATACGTAATGTTCAAGACTTAATAAAGGCACATTGTTTATAAATTAGTGATTATTGAGGATCTAACAATTTTGAACAATTAATTTAATTATAATATTTTTAACAATTTCTACCTTATTATTTGGTAAATTGATTATATAAGTTTTTTTTTATGAATTTCATCAAATGTTTTTAGGATCAAAATAGCGTAATGGATTTCTTTCTTTAAAATTTAAGTTAAAAGATAAATTAACGCACCTTCACTGCATTTACAGTAAATTTTTAAAATTCATTCCAATAAGATTTTCGGATTTCATGTATTATTGTTATGTATTTTTTTGATGATAGAATCATTAAGCTTTAGAAAGTTAAGTTGAAACGAATATAGAGCTACTTGATATTTGTAAATAATTAATTTTAGTAATATTTAGTACCTAGATTATTTAATAAATAATGTTTTTTATTGTAAGAATGCGATTATTAGATTTAGATACACAAGTTGTACAAAATATATTTTATAATAAACAGGTGTTATTAAAATAATTTGCGTTTTATTTTTCCCCTTCATAAATAAATATCTTATTGAGGCACAATTTATTGTGTCTTTAGTCTTCCTAAATTTCATAAAAAATCACCGAAAAGAGCCGAAAAGTAACCTATTTAATATTTTTTGAAGACTGTATCCTATGTAACCTACTTATATTATAAACATGGATGTTTGAACTCCCACCTAAAAAGGACTGAACCGATTTTCATGAAATTTGGCACACACAACTAATAACAACTTTGATTAACACAGAGGATCTAAGACATAATTCAAACAACAGGTTACAGATATATTTTTTTATTTAAAATCAGATCATATGTATGTAAATAGCAATTTATAATCAAAGACAGTCAGCAGGCGGCCTGTCTAACTACCCCTGTATGTAGAATATCCGTAGGGGGTGAGCAGGAGGGGTATGTGGTAGTGTTCATCTTCTTTTGTGTTGAAAACGATCTGGAAAAAATTAATTTTTAGTTAATCGTTGCAAAAAATGTGTACTACACTTGTGATCTATAACATTATACAGGTACCACAAGAAGTCGGGTGAATAGCTTACAAATAAGAAGAAAGGTGGCATCTTAATATCGAGAAAAGCAAGCGATTATTTTTATCCGTTGATGACATATTGTAATTAAAATATCTTTATCTCTTAGATAGTTTATCATGAATTTGCACATATAAAAGTTATATCTGTTTTTGTGATAAATAATAATATTGGATTCCACCGTACAAACTACAAGTCATCAATTTTATCAAAACGTTACATCCGAAAGGTCACAAAAACAAATTTTTATTCCTATTTGCATAATTACATTATTTTTATATAACATCGGGGATATTGCGTTTCTAAAAATCGGTCAAGCTCCCTTCGATAAATGGAAACTTGCTCCGAGACACAAAAATTGTATGACTAATATACAACTATGACTCACTATTTCATTAATATTCTATGCTAGTTAATAAAAATAAACAAATACCTCCACATAGGGATACAAAGTCTCCTTATTAAGTTGTTTATAATAATCCTCGACTTTGAATTTTAATTTATAAGTTCCCACCGCCATAGAATCTTTTGTAAATGGAAACTGTATCCGCCCGTCGCTAGATGTCACTGTATTGTGCCATAATGTCCAAGAATCGTCTTTTTTCTTGTATAATTCGACGAAAACACCAAATGCTGGTCTTCCAGTCGATGTGTCGAGCACGTGGGTCGAAAGCACAGGCCGAGACATCTTTGTAACAACGTCAAAACGTAACTGTTTGCGTGATATTAATATATTTATAATAATTGTTGTGTTTTGAGGTTGGGTTACATGAACAATTATGTAATTATCTCGTTTGCCTTGATTTTACGGATTAATTTAGTAATTTGTATTTGTCTAGATCATTTATGGATGGGTTCTTTGTTTACTAATATCATAATTAATTAATTGCTTCTTTTATCAATTGGTTTCCTTCATTAAATCTTATATGTAAAATTCTCGTGTCACGGTGTTCGTAGTTAAACATCTTTATTCTCATGAAAAATTGTGTGCATACACCAAATTTTATCAAAAATAGTGCAGTAGTTGTGTACCTATATTTTGAAAAAAAAAACGAATACGAATGTAGTCCCGCCCTTATATTGCTGATAACACTATCTCTGTGAGAATAGCGACAAGACATAAAATTATTTATTTACATTTTTTAGGTGAACCGCAGTTTCTGTGATTTCTTATAATAAAATGACCTACCTTATGTTAGAGGTTACCAACCGAGGTATAATTAATTA
>CAJQZN010040414.1:290-83612 GCA_907164685.1 Colias eurytheme
GTCTAAAGAAGTTTCACATCAAAAAATAATACTCGTTTTTTCTTCATGCAAACTCCTTTATGGAACACCTGCATAGGTACGTTGTGCTTTTATTTCGTATAAACGTGTCGTGGGTCACGACTCACGATTCGTCTAATGGAGGTCGGTGCTAAAATGTAATGTGTACTGACTGTGCGTTTAATTGAATTTCTATATTATTTGGATTTGTAATTTCGATTTATCGTTTAGTTTATTGTTGGAGTAATTGATCTAGTGAAATATATATAATATATATAGATGTAATTCATTTTCTGAATAATATAGTGTTAAATAATTTTTGGCTAATATGTATATTATTAAAATAAATAACATATTCACGAAAAGTAAAGACACAGAAGTGCGTATTAAAAAATAATGCCCGAAAATATCTTTTATCCAAAAATTGTTGTCACTATAAAAATGTTACATTTGAGAGAGTAAAGCGCATCCGACCATTGTGTACGGGTATGTTGATAAACAAACGCACGCTTCATCAAATGACAACATGAAATATTTTAAAATGTATTATTATTATACGGTTGGGTTTGTTTTGATTTATTTTCACGTGAAATAAAAGAAAATGTTTATAAGTAATTTTATCACGTAATTAGTAATTTTAGTAATTTTTAACCGACTTCAAAAAAAAGGAGGAGGTTATATTTTAACACATCCTACATTTGAACTTATTAAAAGTATAGTTATTGCTATATTTTGTTTTAGCAAATCTATTCGAATATATATACAAATCTATTTAATTTAGATCACAACGTTTTATATGCTACTTTTGCATAAAAATAAGTACGACTATTTACATATTATGTATAATGCTATAAAAGTTTGGAAAGGCTCTTTAATGTAAAAACCTTTTTGAACAACTTGTTCATTCGAGAAATAGTCCAGTCAACAACAACTTTTAAAGAGGAAATTAACGGCAGGGCAGCGCAAACACACTGCGAGCGACGTCGGGAATTAACACTAGATGTTATATACTTAGGATAAGTATTTAGAACTTTTTATATAAATAGCTTGTTATTTAGAAAGTTTTTAATAAAACCGACTGAAAAGGTGGTTTAGTAAATAGATCCTACAACATGCTTTGGTCGGATATCGTCTTACTTAAATGAAACAGAATGTGTAAAAAAAATATGAAAACAGTTATGAAGGTCTACACAATTCCCGGCTGCTACGTACAAGAATTTGTGCATGCTACGGTAATTTATATGCACATTTTGAATATTACTACAACATATTCTAGAACATGCTCCAACTTATATTTACGAGTGCATTTTGAATGCTTATAGGCTAAATTTGAGCATGCTACGATTTATACGTGCATGGAAAAGCTCGTATGACGTATGTGTATGCTACGAACTTTAATCGCTACGTATGGGCTACGAAATTAAAGCATGCTACGACTAATAGGTCCATCGAAAAGCTCGAATGGCGTACGTGTATGCGCTACCACGTACAAGCTACGAACATCTAATCGCTACGTAGCGTAGTAAGTAAACGGTCTACGACATGTAAATTTGGGTTCACGATATTTATTTACCGTATAAATTCAGTGACAAGCGTTTAATTCGAGCCGACCTCGGCCGTCGTTTTGAATTAATTAAAATTCGCACTTTTCCTGTTTGCGAGGCGTGTGATATTTCGTATTAGTATAAGGGACGCTTGAACAACAAAATGTTATGTTATGTCTGTTTGTGACAGGGCTTTAACGATTCGATATTTGATAATTAATTGATTGGGGGAAGTATCGAGTTAGCTACGCTTAAGCGTTAATTTACTGTTGTTTCTTTGAGTACTAGGGACCCATTTACTGATATTTGAATGTGCTTTTTGTAAATTTCGATTAAATGGTTGACTTGAATCCTGGAATCACACAACTTGTGATGTTTTTATATTTTTCACTGCATTTTTGGAAAACTTTACCTAAAATAAATTATAAGACACATTCATTTCGTACAATATTGAAATAATATTTATGAAGTTTAATTATGTTTTACTACGAAAAAGTTGTATGCATTGTACATGGAAACTAAAATAAGCAAGCCAAATGGTAGCTGGCTCTGAATTTTATTATTTCCTCAAAACTTTATTTTAAACATTAACGGCCTTACTTATAAAAAGTTAAACAATGGATAAATTTCAACCATTTCCTACCATAGCTGTGTCCTGCTCTTGCTCACATGAAACGTCATTCATAAAAACAAGACAGGTTATTGCAATAACTAATCCATTGCTTAGCGAATGGGTAACATTTTATAAGTAAGACCGTAGGTTTATATCGTTCAATCATTTGTCTGAATTGATACGATATAAAGATAGGTAGACAGAAATTTTGAATAAAAATATTAGAATATAATAAATTACTTGAATAGTATTTCAAATTCAAGATAAATTATTATTTTATGTTTTAGTGCTTGTATTCTCGAGTGTATATTGAATAAAATTTTATTCAATTTTCATATTCTTAATAGTATTTATTATGTGTCTATTGGGAATAGATCGCAGAGAATTGGCAAAAACATAAAAACTAGAAGCCTTAATGTATACAAATTGAGTAAATAAAAGCAGACTCATTGACATAAATGGGGCTATTCTAACTTTGATGACTAAAGTATAAAACCTTATAAAATAAATTTACCTATTCACCGATCAGGTGAAACAGCGCCCAAATGTTTGTCTGTTCATGAATACAAAAAAAAACGCATCTAAGCCTGTGTTACAAAATTGAAAAAACTTTATGTAAAAATTAAAAAATAAAATATCGAAAATAAAAGCCTACCCGAGCGATACCGGGCCGAACACATGTGTTACTTTTCTTGTCGTCGACAAAGCCGTAGAATTTAGCAACAACCGATTGACGTGATTTATTTCATAACATTTAAGGCAATTTATCATTGGGAAAATAAATATACATATTCGACGGAAAGCATTTTATTTTATTTACTATTCGAGGAAAACTAAGCAATTCTTAAACTAAATATAACGGGCAACTATATATTTTTATCGATATTCTCTACGAAATAGTTTAGAACGTTATCTCATATTAATAATTTTGAAGAAATTAATTACATCACATTTTCTAGAAGCTTCCAGCGAACTGATAGCGAATTATCTTTCTATACCAGTAAATATTTATACTAAGTTTCACGGCTCAGAGCGCCTGATATGTTTTCTTTAAACCTAATAACTTGCCCAAGTAAAATATCTCAGATAAGGTTAGTGGAGCCTACTTTTAGACGAAGGTCTTATAACTACATAGTATAAAACAAAGTCGCTTTCTCTGTCCCTATGTCCTTATGTATGCTTAAATCTTTAAAACTACGTAACGGATTTTGATGCCGTTAATATTGAATTAATTTCGGTGATTAATTTCTTTAGTGATCCAAGAAGAAGGTTTTAGTATTTAATTTATTATATTACAATTTAGATAAAGCGGGCGAAGCCACGGGCGATAAGCTAGTTTTAGATAAATGTATCGGTTTCTTTGGTTTTGTTTTTCGTTGATTAATTTTGTGGTTGGAGATTTCGAAGCGTTGAAAGCGGCTTCAATTCGGTAATGTATGAGGATTTTTTTCCAAACATTTGCTTTAGTTTCTCCTTTATTGTACTGATGAATTGCGAACATAAAACCTTTTAAAGCTCAACAATTTTCTTTTATTTCTCGCCTTGTATTGATTTTCTAGACACACGTGTAAAGAAAATTCAACCCCTACTTATTATATAGTTGAGAACATGCTGTTCTGTTTCGAAAAGCATATTATTTTGTGAGTATAATTTGAAGTCGTTGGCTGATTTACAGCGAATTATTTATACAGCATGTGGTTATTTTTAAAGGTTATTCCATAGATATAAATTGTAATTTATGCCGATAAACATAATATTTCACTATTCAATTTTATTTCTAACGAGCTCATATGCGGTTTGTGGCGAGCGATTCGGATGCAGTGGTAAACATTTTCACACACTCCCATTGTTTTGACAAAAAGTCAAGTTTTGTTATTTACCTATTGTCTTTATTGTTCATTTGCTTAATTCATTAACAAACATAAAAACATAAAATTTATATAACGACCAAGGTACTTTGCTGATCTTTTGCAACTTATTTCTTATGCAAAAAGCTGTATATTTTATTCTAATGTAGAATGTTAGTTTTGAAATCAAATGAAGCATAAACCTGTCTCCAAGGTATTAATTATGTACACTCACAAAATACGGCTGTAAATACACATTTATTCACATTAATCAGATTACGAATATCATTCATAAATTTTCTTTAAAGATGAGATATTTTTACAGCTATGAACAACTTCTGCAAATAAAATTTTATTTTAAGATCAACGCACATTCTACTTTCTATGAATCCACACGACAATCATCCGACGGCATATACCTATATCTGAAGTTTTTTTCTTGCTAGATTAACGTGATATAAACAATATTTTAAAAATGTATAGACATAAAGCAAAAAAACTAAAAATCCTCTTTCAAGTTCAAAATATCTTTCGAATTTCTTATTTTTATTCGAAGGATAAGTAGAAATTTAAATACGAAAATAAGTTTTCGTTGTTAACTAGGTAGGTATATCGTGTTGTGAGTACGTACAAAAAAAACTAGGTTCGATTATAGTTCTAGGAGTCAGGCAGATTTGAATATTTCAATAATAAGAATTCTATTAGTTGATTTTCGTAGTGTAAATAATAAAAGCTACAGATTTTATTCTACAGTTTGTCTACCCGCAACTTCTCAATTTTTTTTAATTAATTATAATTTATAATTATTGTAATCGCTTCAAAAAATGTAACAAGGAACACTTTTCGTATTTTATCACTATCAAGATAATAATTTTCAATTATATTTTGCGCATATTTTTATTTTATGCACGTAGTAGTAGTAGTAGGTACGTTTAAAAGCTCAGTCTATAAAAATAATTTCTTTTCCTTTTGAGAGGAAAATTCATATCGTAAATTTACACACACACACACACACACACAAGTTGCAAAGGAGTTAATTTCGACAACAATAAATTAAGTACTTATTCAATCTCACCTGGCCGCTCCTCTCAAAGCCGTCTCGTAAAAGTTGTCATTATTTCATTATTTGAACATGTTCGTCGTAATTAACCCACTTCGGTGATATGCCACATCCTACACAAAACACAACAATCCAATGACAAACAGTTCGATAAACTTATAATTTGTTTTTTGAATTATACGTCGTTAAATGCACGGGAGGAGGCGGCGTGGACACGTGCACTCGGCGCGAAGGTTCGGTTCGGACTGAGCGATGGTCATGGGTGGCGCCAGGCGCTCCGCGCTCGTGGACCGTGCGCGCGAAAACAGTAGATTTTATTTTCACTCCTGCGGGTTTGCAAAAATTTCGTTCTGCACCATCGAGATAGAATGTACTACGTACTAGAGAGGCGATCGCTACTACACTCTCTTTAACACGAGCTAGAGGTAAGAATCACAAGTCTCTTTAGTCTGTGTCGGACTGTGCCCCCCGCTTGCCGCGTCAACACGTGTTATTGCTCTGTTCAAAATGCCTTCGTGTTTGCTTAGATATTGTTTTAACAGTTCCCATAATACAAACAAAGCCCGAGGAGTGACTTTTCACCAGTAAGTTTCCTTATTATGAGTAAGTCATGCATTTTACTAATATTGTTATCATTTTGCGAAAAATCACCACGCGTTCTGCGTTTCGCGCCATTTTTCATAGACTAACAGCACAGACGTGACACTATCGATGAGTCTGTTAAAAAAATGTAACTGGATTTTTTTAACTATGTATATACAATATCTACTAGGAAAGATTACCGTGGTGTAGTACCTAAATATTTATACTTTTACCCGACTACGCAAAGTAAAACGGTAGGTTATATTAAGTAATATTTATTTATTTACCTATTTTTATTTATTAAAAAAAGCCTAATCAATAGTTGTTCCAATAGGATTTATAAATTATTATGCACAACAATTACAAATAAACACAACATTCACAGAAACTAATACAGTAAAAGTTCCTTAATCGCGCTTCCTTTATTCGTGTTTTCACTATTCGCGGATTAAAAAAATGCGACCCAATTTCTATATTCACGACTAAAAATTTTTTTTATTCGCGGATTTAATAAGTACATACATAATAATAAAATTATTCCAATAGGTATCTTACCCAATATTTTTAAATGTAGTTCCGTTTATAGTAAAGTTACAAAAATTGTGATCGAGTAAGGGGGCGTCCATAAATTACGTGAGGTGTTTTTTAAAATTTTCTGCACCTCCCTCCCCCCCTGGTGAGATGTCGTGAGAATTTATTCAACCCCTCCCCCATCCTCGAATCTCGCGTGAGATTTTTCAAAATGTGAGTTTCTTATACGTAAACGCCATCAACATTGAATCATCGTATCCATTTAAATTACATCATGAAGCAAAAACTGATAAAACTATTGATTACTACACAAAACGACAAAAGCTTAATAAATTGATATTATTTAAAGGAAATTAAAATACATAGTTTAATATAAAATCCTCGTTTTATTAATTCCCTAGTATCAGTACCACCAGATAGTACCGAGTAAACAGATTGCACAATGTGTCGCATCTGCACGCATTGCTTAATCTTTGAACTTGAAGCCACGCCTCGCTCGTTCCACACGTACCCCACCACATCGGCCGCGCGCAATGTTTTTGTTTGGAATAACCCCTCTAAAGTACCCGTCACGAGAAGCTATAAATTATGTAAACAAACATCTTTTACTAAGTAAACATTTTATACTGCGAGATAATAATAAATTGACCATATTCAATCGACATGAAATATAGACGGGTTATATGAAAGTAACAACCTATTTAATTTAGTCGGATCATATTTTAACGCGCTTATAAATTTATATTTATAAAGCATTTGAATGCCATAAAACCAAAAATATAAATTCAACAAAAAAGGTCGTGTTCCATCGTTACAATATTGTATTCACTGAAAAGTGCTTCATATTGGTTGAAATGGTTGTTAATCATCTTAATAGATGGCGCGCGGTGTGTCCCTTCAGACACATAAAACTGAAAGAATAGAATAAATTCGATTGCTCTGGCGGGTCACGAGTGGCTGAGTTGGTAAGGCATCCGCCCCGGAATGGCGCGAAGGATGCGGGTTCGAGTCCCGCCTCGTGATCGAATTTTTTCTATTCTTTATAAATTTATAAGACAAAATTATATTTTCTGTATTCGAAGAAAAATAATATATTTGTTTTTGTAGTAGAAAATACCAGTACTGAAGAAACATAGACAAGAAGCATAGTTTTTGAAACCATTATTTAGTTTTATAGCATTCAAATGCTTTATAAATATAATTTTTTAAAGAATAAAAAAAATACGATCACGACGCGGGATTCGACCACTCGTCTATAATTTATATACTGGTGAGTAAATTTATAAGTATAAATTTGAAATTGTTTTGTTAACAAAGCGCAAAGTAACAGTTACAGTTATATCACAGTTACAGTTATTTCACAGTTACAGTTATATCACAGTTACAGTTATATCACAGTTACAGTTATTTCACAGTTAGAGTTATATCACAGTTCCAGTTATATCACAGTTACAGTTATAGGTTAGCAGGTAATTATTGCTTTTCAACTTTCTGCAATATTAGGCGATGGATTGAGTGGAAATAGGTTGGAATGTTCGTTAACCGTTGAAAAGTTGAACATTCTTTGTTTATACAGCGTTCGTGGAGTATAGTGGGAATAAATTGATAACGGTTGGATGTTGATTACATTTTCAACCGACTTCAAAAGGAAGAAGTTTTCAATTCGACGGTATTTTTTTGACCTTACTTTCGACTGGGTGAACCGATTGTGATGATTATATTTTTTATGTGAAAACCTTGGATGGTCCATTTAAATATTAAAAGTTCTGACCTTTTGAAAGCGGTTTATTTTTTTTAATTGCTTTATATTTGGCAGATACCGAAGTCACATGTGGGATAAGAAATATTTTTCACACCTGTTTCAGTGATCGATTTTCCTTAGGTAAGTACCAATCACCCATTGTAAAATCGTACATTGACTAGGTACCTACTGTAAAATGTACATTTATGTCATTGTCAATTTGTACAATAAAATGTACGTTTAAATGTCATTGTCAATTTGTACAAGATTGATTTTAAATAATATAACTGTAAGGAACTCATGGACGTAAACTAAAAATATACAAATTACTATTTAGTATTTTCTATTTTTTGATTTTATGCGAGTATCATACATCATAAATTAAAGACTTTTTCACGGATTTTAAACGCGATTACGCGAACACTTTACAGTCTCCCCGTGACCACGCTCGCTGTAAAGTGTTCGAAACGTGGGGAAAATAATATAATATAATGAATAAATCGCGTTTAAAATCCGTTAAAAAGTCTTTTATTTCTAAATTACTATTTGCCCACTAAAATGTTTAACTTTCTTTCACTACACGCGAATATTTGTCAAAAACTTGAAAGCGTAGTTGAATGTTTTCCCAACGCTTGTTTACTAAAACGCAACCGTAATCACTCCACTAGACCAATTAGTTGATGAACCAAATAACAGGGTTTTTTATAACAGGTCAGAATGTAAGGCCAGTAGCAGAATAGTTGTTTCACGGTTTGATCCTATTTTTGTTGCTTTGCGATTTTTGGATTGTCCACGCTTTTTATTTCAGTATTTTAGTACAATGTAAAGGTATTAGTCATATTTATTTATAAACTAGCTGCGCTCCGCGGTTTCACCCGCCTATTAGCCTTCCTCGATAAATGGACTATCCAACACCGAAATAATTTTTCAAAGCGGACCAGTAGTTCTGGAGATTAGCGCGTTCAAACAAAAAAACTCTTCAGCTTTATAATATTAAGTATAGATTAATTCTAACGCTATCATACAGGTTTAAAATTAATGATAAAATAAATTTTCTAGACATAGACCTTATACGCGTTCATAATAAATCAAGTCTGATTTTATTAAACAAAAGTAAGTTAACACAATCATCTAAGGGCCGATTTTTCAATCCATGGTTAAAACTTATCCGCCCAATAAAGTATTGCACGATTATATTAAAATGTCACCCGTAAACTGTCAAATACGGCCAAAGAATACATTTTTTTGTAAAAATGGTAGTCAAATGGTAGTTTAGTACGTTATTCAACGAATAAGTATTAACCATTGATTGAAAAATCAGCCCTAAATAGCTATAATAACTAATATTTACCCACTAGCTTGCCCGCGCGATTCCACCTACGTGGTCAACTATGACACCCATTTCTCAGGTTTCAAACTACATCAAATTTCATCCAAATCGGTTTTTCGGTTTAAGTGCGACTGACACACAGACAGAGTTACTTTCACATTTTTAATTTACATTGGCTTAAACAATACAAATAATCAATTTACAAATATATAATCCGATCCTTACGAGCTAAGGCAAATTAAATAATCAAACCGTGTCACCCTTTGACAAGAACCTTTAACAAGATATCTCCTGTAATTATTTGCCTACCCTCGTTTCAAATATTTACAAACTTAGCTATTTTATTTTGTTGACTGGTACTTAAAGGATCCTAAGCATTTTCTTATATTAAATTTAGCGAATAATGAAATTTATGAGATTTTGTCTCTTCTCGATTATTTGTTAAACTAGTTATTACTATTCGCCCTGGCTTCCCACGGGTATTTGTTTTTATGAGTTGATTCACATTTTTAACAATTTTTCAAGCGGAGACAATTATCCAACCTGAAATGTAATATGCATATTATTTAAATAAATCCAAAGATATTTTATCTAAATCACCTGTGCATTTCGTATCTGAATACTTGATAGTTGTTTTAAACAATATTGTATACTAGCTGTGCCCTCGTTTTATCCGCATTCCTCCGCGCCTGTTGGTCTTAGCGTGATGATATATAGCCTATAACAATCCTCGATAAATGGGCTATCTAACATCGAAAGAATTTTTCAAATCAGACCAGTAGTTCCTGAGATTAGCGCGTTCAAACAAACAAATAAACAAACTCTTCAGCTTTATAATATTATATATAATTATATAGTAATAGATTTTATTCAAGCGCTGAATAGAACTTGGCTCTATATAATAGTGGTTGTCTCTACATACCTCTACAAAATGGTAGCGCTGTACAATACAAGATAGCTCTACCTGACTTTATGTCGCTTGTCAAAAGACACTGCTTACAGTGTTATTTGTTCTTAGCTCTGTTAGTTGCAAGGCGCTACTAAATTGTCTCTGTTTATAAGAAAGTCCCTATTTAGCTCTATATTTGGCGTGCTCTGGTAACGAAAATGGTATTTACTGTCTCTACCTTGATGTAAGAGGTATTTATTGTTAATCGTCTCTACCTAATTGTTCAGATTTAAAGCATTTTGTTTTACTAACAAGTGTGTATCAGTAATATTTAATGTTTATTCAAAACTGTCTATTTACCTATTACTTAGCTCTATGTTGACTTGCCGCAAGGCATTAGTAACGTTAACGCTATTTTAAGTTGACTCTTCGTAACATAACCATAAGCTGAAAATCTATGTATGTACATATTATGTTTACAATAAAATAGTTTTAGGTTAACTACTGAACAGAATTTAATGATTTTTACTTTATAGTATTTGACTCCGCTTGTATGAAAGATATAAAAAAGAGCGTGTGTGCCGAGCACACGTGTCAGAAGTGAAACTTCTTTGGCAAGATTCAAAGATACCAAAATCGTTGCTTTACTCTATGACGTGACGGTATTGCCATGACGCGACCTTGAAATTTTACTCTCAACGCGCCTAGAAGTTTCACTTCAAAAAGTTCAAAAATCTACCCAGATATGCCGGGGAGAGCAGTTAGCTATTTATTAATAGACTCTATTAGATTTAAGTCGTCTCTACTAAGCTCTATGTTTTGCCTAAAGGCATTGGCAACATTGACGATGTTTCGTGTAAGTTGTCTCTACAAATTCAATGTTCGGTGTGTTAATTCGGTGTTAAATCTATGCTATTTATATTATTGTCTCTATCTTCGTATTATCATAGAGTATTGAAAGTCTAATTACATACAGTTTATTGGAATACACTCATATTAGTATTTTATATTCTAGCCCTTTTACTAAACGATATAATAGAAGCATAATCAGAAATGTTGTGAATATATCAGAGTCTAAATAAATAACATAAATATCTAATATAATGATGTTATTTATATTTGTAAACTTTTTATAATGTGGGTCCAAATAAATATTTTTCATTTTCATTTTCATTTTTTCATTTAAACACGAATAAGCAATATTATTTCGTTTGAGTTCTATGACAATTTAATTAAAAATATATAAAAATACTTTTCGCATAATATTATAATGAGCGTGATAATTTCGCGCCAATATAATATTTTTCGGTAAAAATAATTTTCCGAGAAACATCGTTAAAAATCTAACTTATAAGTCAACAAACAGGGATTATACCCGAAACGCTTCTAGTGTGAAATTAATTTATAACTTTATACATTGTGTCGAAAATTTCATATCAAACTCTAATATTTATCCGAGCTTTAAAAGTAAATACATAGTATAAAGAGAACAAGTACGTTCTCTTCGAACAAAGGTACATCGCGCCGTTTGTATGTACGCGGAGCGCTTGGCCACGCCCCCCGTTCATGTACGTCGCAAGCTTGACGCACGCACACAACGCCATTCGGTTCCTTCTCATGGACCGGTCTCGTGAGGGACGCGCCATTGCTGTGAGCGGTCGGTGTTTGTTTATACAATTAAGGGCCGATTTTTCAATCCTTGGTTAAAAATTATCCATCCAATAAAGTATTACAGGAACATATTAAAATGTTATCTGTAAACTGTCAAATACGGGCAAGTGGAATACGTTTTTGTAATGGTAGTTTAATACGTTATTCGACGAAAAAGTTTTAACCAAGGATTAATTTTAATTAAAATATCATTGTGACAAATGACAACCCTGTGTCTCTCGAGTTTAGGTACCGTGCGCTCCTATACGCCGGGAGTCGGCCTACTTGTCTCTTTATACTATGGTAAATATGAGTACTTAAAACGAGTATATAATTAACTAATGAAGAAACTTCTATGAAACGTTTGCGAATAAAATGTATATATTTCGTGAAGTTTGTTTATAGAGTTGTTTTAGAATATTGTTCAAGCTTTATCACAAACATGTACATATTTATTTACGTACAAGTTATTACGAATGTAACAAACAATAAATGTTGTTCTATTGCGAAAATGTGAATATCATAGTAACAAAATTTCTTATTTAAGTTAACTTATGTATACATAGGTCTGTAGTAAATAACTATCTGATTAAACACATAGTTATCAGTAGGTACATAGTTTCTAAACACTCGATATTGATTCGTATTACAGAAATTATTCTGTGACTAGATTTCCACTCGCGGCTTCGCCCGCGTTTTCAAAGAATAACCCGAACCTACATACCAAATTTCATTGTAATCGGTTCAGTAGTATTTGCGTGATAGAGTGACAAACATCCATCCTCACAAACCTTCGCATTTATAGTATTAGTAGGATAAACGCTTAATTGTAATACAAAAAAAATCTGTAAAATGCCTGTTAAAAAGTGTAATCTACCAAAAAAGAACAAACAAACAATGTTGCATAGTTTGTACGCGAAATGTCCAAGAAAATTTGTTAAAAATTGAAAAGGAAACGGTTCAACAATTCCAAGATTAATGTGTTACATCGAGCCTCCATAAGCAAAGCCGTGTGAAATTGTACATTTCCAAAGCCTAATCCAGATTAAACTTCGTAAAAATAAATGGTTCGAATAAAAAAATAAAAGCAATTTCACCGGGCTCTTGTTTCCTACTCATATTATTTGATGTTCCTTAACGGCTCTCCATTTTGTTATTAAGCCATTTTTTTAAAGAAATTGCTGGATTGTGAGAAGATCTTTGTTGAATGGACTGAAGTGGTAGTTTAGCATGAGGTCTGGGAATGCTAACGTTTTAGTTAACTTGAGTAAAGTGAATTACTTTTGTTATGTTCTTGAATTTATTGAAAATTATTTTATATTATGCAAACTGGAGGTTATTACGGTTTAACAATAACAATGATTACGTTCGAAATTTGGAATGAAAATATATTTTATATCAAACTACGGCTATTTTGTCCGTAGTTGTATACAGGGTGTCTCACCGTCGGTATTCTAAGCTCAATGGAGGTTATAGTTTTGCATACGCTGAGTACGTAAAAAATACTTATACAGATGCATTTTTTTTTTCAAATAGATGAATTATATAAACAAACTTTTTTGTTAATGGTTATTAATAATGGTTAATAATAATAAATTATTATTATTATTAACAAAAAACAATTTGTTTTACATTACTTATATTATATTTATACTGTTTATTCGTATTTATTTAGGTACTCGGATCGTAACTTCGGTGTGCCGAATTTGGGTGTCTTGAGTATCGTAAGAATTGTTTCATTTGAAATGGAAGTTTGGCATTTGTCGTCGAGCAGTTGTGGCTTTGGTTTTTGAATAATTTTGAATATTTTTACAAAGTTGTAGCTTTGTACCTAAGCCATTGAAAGAAGAAAAACAAAGTCGAGGATGATGTAAAGTTTAACTGTATTTAGGTTACATTTATATTTGAAGCAGCAAAGTATTTTAAATCTATTAATAACTAGCGGTCCGCCCCGGCTTCGCCCGTGGTACATATTTACGATTTCTCTACATAAGAACCATCCTCGTACTTCAAGGAATATAATAAAAAAAGAATTATCGAAATCGGTAAACTAGCTTCCGCCCGCGACTCCGTCCGCGATGATGTCGGTCTTCGCGTGGATGGTTTATTAACGTAGGTACGTAGGTACTTACATAAAAATAATATTTACTTTAAGTAATGCTAACCAGTTTTAATTATTTTTATCGATAATGTATGATATCCTCATTTTTATTTTGATTAAAGTTTCAACTGAAAATTTTCACATTAAGTAAATTTATGAAAAACTTTCTTAAATTTATTTAAATAAGGTATAAAGAAGACTTAAAATTGTTAGCATATTTCTGAGAATTTTAAATGAACTAGACAATAGAATTTTAAATATTATTAAGATACAAGTCTTTAAATATTTAAAGGAAAACTTAGGGCGTTGTACAGAATACAGTTATTTTTTACTAGAGGTCCGCCCCGGCTTCGCCCATGGTACATATTTCGCAATAAAAGGTAGCCTATGTCCTTTCTCGGGTATCAAAATATCTCCATACCAAATTTCATGCAAATTGGTTCAGTAGTTTAGGCGTGATTGAGTAACAGACAGAGTTACTTTCGCATTTATAATATTAGTATGGATTAATAAAAGATTACTAATAATAACTATAGAGCAGGTAGTCCTCATATTGTCCAGGTTGAAACACCGAATTATAAAAGTAAGTAATTCTAATATTTTCATTTTTTATTTTTGTGTCAGAATTTCTTTCAAAACATCTAGAATTGTTGTACTTCAATTTATTTAAACTTTAAAGTTTAAACAAGCATTCGATTTACACCAAAATTATTACATTTTCAGCACAGATAATATAAATACTATACTAGTATTTTGCAGTAAATAATAAACTAAACAATAGACATAAATACATGCAAAATGCAAACATTACTGTCCAACAGGAACTAATTTAGTGATTATACATATTTGGTACGTACATCTAAATGAACATTAGGTTCATTATAACACGGTCCATGAATTCGTGTTTAACAATTAAAATCTAGAACCTTTGTTCATTGTCCAGTGTAATAGCGACCTCCGGGTTCGCGAGTTCGCGTGAACTTTATGATGTAGAAGGGCAGGTTCTATAATCAACGAGCATTTTTATTTAATAGGATGACTTTTTAACAAATAGCATACCTATGTATTATGTATGCCTTTTTTTATTTCATTGTCAATTTCAGCTTCAAGCCCGTCGGTCGGTCTCATACTTAAATTTACGTTGCACGAAACATTATTACAGGTTCAAATTCGAATTTTTTAAGGTTGTGGGTTGACAAGTCCATCTCTAAGTCAGTTTTTGTTTTTGAAATATTTCGTCTTTGGCAATGGGATATTTTTTGGGAAGGTTCGAATTAAGGATTGGGCTTAATTAACGGGTGTGATGCCTTGAAATTACAATTTAGAAAATTTTACTTATTGAATTTTTTTATGCTTGGTTTTACATAACTTGAAATGTTATTTTACACAATATTTCGAGTCGGAGCTGTCACTTTTTCTCTTTTTCTCTATAATTTTAGAAGGTATAACGTTATTATTATCGTTACTACTGCACTGTACCAAAATTTCCTCAATTTTGGTGCAGTGCAAAGTCAGTGATACTTGTAAACAAACATACAAACTTACTAGGTACCTTCATGTTACCCACGGCCCCTTCTACGGAGGCCGTGGGTGCGAGATTTCCCCACTTAAAAAATAAAAAAAGGTACCTTCATGTACGGTTGACATTGTAGACTTTCTGCAGCAACTCTTATACGGTAATTTCATTCGGACAAGTTAATTCACGGATCCATATGGATGTATCTTATCATACATTAGCATGATATATCCAAGTAAATATACGTTCCTCTTAATCTCACAGACAGTGTAATTTACATCGAACACGGCTTTGAATAGCGATTAATTCTAAGTGCTTAACCTCAATACGGAATTACCGCTTCTCGGTAAAGGGCAAATCAAAGGCGTATTTATTGTGTTTTATACGACAGTTTGTGTTGTTTTCTTTTAGCTGGAGGGATATTGGATTTATGGACAATATGATGAAGTCATAGGTGAGGTAAAGGTGAAATAACTTGTATATTGTTAAGTGTATGAGTTCATAGATTAATTATTACTAAGTACTAACAAAAAAGTTTTTCTTTTTAACCCTTGGCATGCCTGGTAGGGTCTGTCAGACCCACACCAACGCGCGAACTATTGTAGTTAGTTTAAATTTGAATTTCGCGCCTCACCGTTTTTAGTAGCTGGCCGTTACTAACCGCGGAATGCCCTCCGCCCACTTCCTCAGTCCGAGGCGAGCTACGAGCGTAAAAGGATGTGCTTAAAGTGCGTGCGGGTCCTACAGACCCCACCAGGCATACGGCGTGACTTTATTTTGTAAGTATTTATTTTTCTTTTTTCTTATAAATGTTGGAATTTGGCGTTAAATAATATTAGTTTGTACATTACATTATCCTATTTTATTGTTTTTTTCAGTTTAATTATGAATAAACAACTAACAGACGAGGATATAGCTAGTTCAATATTCTAAGAGTTGGATGAGGAAGACTTAGTTGCATTTGATTGAGGAGGAAGAAAATGATGCCTCTTCGGATACTGAAATGGAGGTGCCTCTGTCCATCCATTAGTACATTTGTGAGACAATTAGTTGTCACATTTGTCTTGACCACTCGATTTTCCCATGCGCAAAGTGTTACCAAACAAAAGCTTTATAAAGTGTAAATGCAAGTGATGAAGACTTATTATTTTGTTATTTAGATTAAGTATATGATAGTTCCTTACACTGGATTAAAGTCTGATTATGATCTCATTACTTTTGATACTAATTATATGTTAACAAAGTTATAGTCACGAAATGTTGCTTAAAAATGTGAGTTAAAGTTTAATTTCAAATATTTTAATAAAGTTGATTAATTTCTAATGTGATTTTTATTACTATCTCTTTTTTGCCCTTTTAGCATGCGTCTTGAATCATTAAATCACCTTACATAATAAAATTTATAGAAAAAAATAGCATTTTAAAATCGGGGTCTGAGAGACCCACCAGGCATAGAGTGTAACTTATGCCCACCAGGCATGCCAAGGGTTAATACTAAAACCGACAAAGGAGCGTACTGATGAAGGTGATCACCGCCGCCCAACAAAAAAGTGCGGTTTATTTACAAAAAAAGTATGTTATTTTATATTTTATATAATTTGTAAACACCAGTTCTAGAATAGTTTTTCCTTTATCTAAACTGTAGATACTAATGCAACAACATAAGACTATTATAGTTTTAACTGCGACAACGAAAACTCATTTAACTTACCGTAGTGTGGAAAAGTTATTTTATATAAAGCTATGTGTACGTAATCGCTAACATTTATTTAATTTTGTATTTTCTCGTGTTTCATTTTGTTGATTTAAATTTAGCTGAAAGATTTAGGCTTTCTTATTTAAAGTTGAAAAAGATTCTATCTAACATTCGTTAGAGCTTCTTTGGGGTCACAATTCAAATCTATACTAATATTTGTATACGTAGTATATTATTATTAGTCTGTGCTAATATTATAAAAAGGAAAGGTATGTATGTATGTATGTATGGTTTTCACGCATAAACTACTGGACCGATTTGATGAAATTTGGCACAGATAATCTTTAGACCCTGAGAAAGAACATAGGCTACCTTTTATTGCGAAATAAGTACCACGGACGAAGCCGGGGCGGACCGCTAGTAAATAATATTTTGATTTTAAAATCTTATGCTTCTATCTGTTTATAAATATCTATATGGTATTCATATCAACGCTGCTCGAAGAAATCGGTATTTACCTGAACCAAAACATTCATGTGAGGTTGTTGAGGTGGGTAGTATCTATACTAATATTATAAAGCTGAAGAGTTTGTTTGTTTGAACGCGCTAATCTCACGAACTACTGATCCGATTTCTTTCAGTGTTAGATAGCCCATTTATCGAGGAAGGCTAAAGGCTGTATACTGATTACGCTAACACCAACAGGAGCGGAGTACTACGGGTAAAACCGGAGGTCACAGCTAGTCTATTCATAAGTATGAGCAGTCTTATAGCAACATAGAGATTATAAAATATAATCCCGTTTTTATTGCACGTTCACGAAATCAGAATTAGTTAATATGCTCATAGATTGCCTTTTTTTACGATAACTGTGTTATAGAGTATCCATACTCTGCCCTAATTTAATCAACATGATGTATCATGTATGTAAAACAGAATCTCATCTAACAAAAAAAAGACGGGTTGCACTCCGGGAGTGCCGGCAGAAGTGAAAACGCGCGTAGTAGAGAGGGGATAGCTGTCTACTCTCCATCCGTCTTGCGCTTTTTCGATCAGGTCACGTGTCCTGACGCGAGTTTAAGATTTTATACCCATTACAGAAAAAGTGCTCAACGCCGCTAAAGAAGTTTTCACTTCAAAAATAAAAACATAGTGTAACATTAAACTTAATTCAACCAAGTCGACCCGTTTCACATGTTTTCCTCATTTTTAGCCAAGGCACACGACACAATCCCCAAACAATGAAGGAAACTCGACTAGATAATCGCGTCCATTCTTCGAATTTAAACAATTGACTCCACAAAGCTCCGACAGTAATTATATCTGGTTATTGCTGGCTGGTTGTATTGTTACTGTGAATTCACAATGGGACTTGTACGGGCGACGTAAATGTGTTTTGTGATCTAAGTGTGCAAGTGACAGCGGATTTTAAGCTATTGCATAGCTTCTATCGCGGGCCTTGAGCGCGGGGACCGAATCGAGAAATTCCGTAACGAAAAAACCTTACGCTCCCCACTCCGACGGCACACGGCTTGAAGGCATGCTATGCAATAGCTTTACCGCGGCAGTCACCGAGTGCCACACGTCTTTTTATCTTTGTTAGAAGTAGATATCATGCCATAAGCACGCCCTCGATCAGAGAAGTTGTGAGGAAACTTAGTTGTGAAAACGCATGACTTTATTATTTACGTTATAAAAACTAAAGCTTTTTCGACACGTGAACGTGATATGTGAAAAAAACAGCAACTGACTGAATCTACTTGAAACCTAAACTAAAACAAAATACAAATAAACGATTCGTTAAAACACTATTGAATAGTGTTCATAATCCTGTTTATATGAATTTCCCTCAAAATATAATATCATCGTCATATTATTATGATTAACAATTTGGAATCATGATTTCAGTCTGTAGTATGGAAATATACATACGTTTTTATTACGGTTAAGGGTTTCTGTTTATATAAAAATCGCAAAATTCATTGCCATAGACCACAGAATAATTGCATGGCATGCACGATTAGGACATATTCAAAACGGCCAACAATTCAGCCAGTAAATTGAATTTTTACAACGCTATTCGAGGGTTATACAATTTTTATTTTTACATTAATGTAATATGTATTCTCTTTGGTGAAGAAAATTAAGAAATTGCAAGAACAATAAGATACTTTTTTATTTGAGAAATTAGGCATGATCTTTTTGAATCAATTTTTTTTTTCAATCTTAATTCAAATAATTAGAAATTTCAGTGGTTAAGAAATTTAATAAAAATATTCAGTATCTGTCTTAGAATTGATATTAATTCTAGTTTTTCTACATTCTGCAATAAAAAAGTAGACGAATAATTTATTTAAATTAACGTCAACATATTTTAATTCAGAACTTATCCAATATCTTAATTCTATATTTCCAATTAACCGTAATTTACTGTTAATATTTTCGAGGAAAATGTTAAAACAAAATGGCGACTGACAGATAAATTGGTGACGTTTATTAAAAGAGATCGGGGCATGGAAATTGGGAGTGCGATAATTAGCCTGTTGTTAATCCTTTTTTAACTGTAATAAAAAGGGGTATAGCATTAAATACATGTGTGTGTTTGTTTGTTGTGTCTCAAACAAAGTGTCGATTTGAGTGTGGTTTAAATATATACTTAGTAAAATAATATCAAATTTCACGAATAAATTAAAATAAAATATACAGTTAGTTAATAAATATACAGTTAGTTGGTTACCTTTACCCAATAACATAGTTTTTAACATTTACTTTATTGGAGAATGTCATAGTTTTAAACCTAGTTCAACGTTATAAATAGTAATTAATAAATAGCACTTTCTATTTCAACCAATATAAGCCAATCAGGCAAGTCTTTAATTAAAAATCGCACCTAAATCGATTCGCCCGTTTCCGTATCAACGCACAGCCCAAACCACTGAAATGAAACAGGCTGAAATTTGGCATGCAGGTAGATGTTAGGGCGTAGGCATCCGCTAAGAAAGGATTTCCCGAAATTCTTGCGGGAACGGGGAAAAACGGGGATGCACGTACAAAGTCGTGGGCGGAAGCTAGTTTGTTTAATAAACACGCCTCGTTTACGCACGTGCTTAAATAAAAGAACTCTTTCAATAAAAATGGAACTAGTATAGAACAAAGACAAATTATGTACATAAAACGATATTCGTCAAATATTATGTACACACATTAAAAAGGACGTTTGCTCGCGCAATACATTATTTAAAAGCCTTTTTACAAACACAGGATCATCCGAACTTCAGTACATTAGGGAATGTGGATTTAAACTCGGTGAAATGAATACGTGATTTATTCCAGAATTTTCTTATTGCTTCTTACATACTAGCTTAACAAATTATATGCTAAAACCTTTCTCGAGATGAGTTCTATTAAAAATAACTGCATCAAAGTCCATTGCGTAGACTAAGCAGAGATAGATAGAGGAAAGCGACTATGTTTTGTACCATACTAGCTGTGCCCCGCGATTTCTCCCGCATTGCTCAGCTCCTGTTGGTCTTAGCGTGATGATATAATATAGCCTTCCTCGATAAATGGCCTATCTAACACCGAAAGAATATTTCAAATCGGACCGTTAGTTCCTGAGATAAGTGTGTTCAAACAAACTCTTCAGTTTTCAAATATTAGTATTAGTATATGTATTTTGAGTAACGCAGCATCATTACTATATAAGTACGTATGTAGGTAAATACATCCATACTAATATTATAAATGCGAAAGTAACTCTGTCTGTCTGTCTGTTACTCAATCACGCCTTAACTACTGAACCAATTTGCATGAAATTTGGTATAGAGATATTTTGATACCCGAGAAAGGACATAGGATAGGTTTTATCCCGGAAATCCTACGGGAACGGGTTTTTCTTTGAAAACGCGGGCGAAGCCGCGGGCGGAAAGCTAGTTATTCTATATACAAGCATGTAATGAAAGACTCAATAATCCCTTGCCAATATTAGGGGATGTGATTCAGCATCTGTCACCGATTTATCTTATGGGAAAAATGTAGAACCCTACTCTGTGTGTAATATGCTTTATAGGTACGGATTGTAACTGCTTTTTATGCTTTTAAAATGACTTGAAAGGAGTGAACATTGTAGTAGAAGTTACGAATAATTTTCATATTTCCTGTAAGGTATTTTCCAATTCATTCTGATTAAAAATAAAATTATAGACAAAAGATTTCATAATAAAAGTGTTTTCTTTGTGTACTAAATAAATCATCAGGTATTGATGTTTTACCAGATTTTTTTTGGGGTTGGGCTTCATTTATAATTTTCAAATAGATAAAAATAAAACTGAGAACTAAACTAGAAGTCTGCTACACAATATTTAATACATTCATTTCAATACACAAATAATTGCTCCAGTACAAAAAAATTCATGAAAACAAAACGAACGCGGTCAAATGTAAAAGATATTACACATAATCGTGTCACAAAGGGCCACAATAAAAAGGCCGTTATTCCAATGATAATACACACACCTTGGATTATTAAATTATTCGTATCGCTGGCTTGTGCTGCGTTTACATTTAAAAGTAACTCGTATTTTTTATACAAAAATAAAGTTATAAATTTTGTTAACTGAAAAGACTCCAGAAAATAAGGTACCTATCTAAAATATTTTAAGAAGTATCTCTGTCCATAAATCAATAAATAATCAATGAATATTTGAATATTTTAGTTTAGTATTTATTTATAAGGGATTACAATGAAATTTTCATACAATATTACATCTATACTATTATTCAACACCATTTAACGCTTCCGCTTTATCGCATCTATTAAATAGACAGAGATACTTTTGCATTTATAACATAAGAATAAATCACATCATTTTAAGCTATCGAATAGCAATAATTTTTACAACTTCTTTACGGTCTTGGACGTCTTACTATAGCGTTATTAGATTTCTAAATTGAATTGTATAAAGTCGCCTCAGCTCGTCTCAGCTTCGTCGGATTGAAACTGTTCGTCCAGTTTCTAAGAATCAGGTTAAACTCAACTTTAACTATTTGTGGGAAATAATCCAAATATTATTCCTTTTGCATTATGTAGTCATATTAAAAAATCCAAACAACTAAAACATAAGAAAAATATATAGATTTTTTTTTCATTTACGTTTGTTATCAGACTTTTACTAACGTCTTGACTAAGTTACGTCATAAGTCCGCCAAGTGGTTTATTATGGTATTAAGTATTTAAAACTTCATTTTTTATTGTTTTCAGATAAACGTGATGTTGGCAGGACAATTACAGTGTGATAAAATAAATATAGCACTGGCGCTAGTACTAAGCCCAGTTCAAAGCAACTGTAATAACATGCGTGCGTAGTATATTTCGTATAATGAGGGTAAATTTGCAAGTAATACGGTATCTTTAATATTTTTTTGAAAGAAATTCACTTTTTGGTTTTCCTCAATATTTAGTCTACAGTAATACAATATCGTGATAAAGAGATTTTAACGTAAAGTACTTTGGGTATTGTATTTTTTCCGTATTTGGACTAAATCTAGATAAATTTATTTCAATACGAGGATAAAGTGATGCTTCAGTTGTTATGTACATTTACTTTTTTGTTTTCAAGATATTAATATTAAACGCTATGAATTACTATATGAGGACTTAATTTTGATATAAACAATTGTACATAGAATAGAAATATTCACTCTGCTGTAACTTCAAAATGCCTACATACATAAGGTAAGGTAAGGATACTTATACAAACATTTCTCAAAGTTCTCACTGTCTAGCCAAACTCTTATTGTATATTTTGTATTTGAATAATTAGCCTTTTAGTAATAACAATGATGAAAGCTAGAGGGAGAGAATTTTCGATGTTCATATACCCTCATTGCTAGGTACTTTAAATCGCGTTTCATTTATTTTAGAGCGGCCCAAGTAATTAATGACCCCGAAAATAAGAGGGAACTCTGAGGCTATTATTTAAAAATTGCTTTCCTGACCTTCGTGCCGATAATTACGTTAACTGTTGGGTAACTGCTATCATTCCTGTTGCCATGGCAACGTTTATTCTCAGGTAGCAAGTTAATTCGTTGAAATTTGGAATGATCATTTTGTAATCCAGTTAAATGAAAGTTACGAAATTTTTAATATAAGAAATACTTTTTTTTCGTTTTGTCGTCTTTTTATTAGATTACACCAGAAAAATAAAGGTGCATTGAGAATTCATGTTAAAAAGTGACTATAGATAATGCAAAACCATGATTACATTGGAGAATTGTTTTTTTTTGTTTATTAAACTCCTTCATTAATTTTACCTTCATAGGATATTTCTTTTTCTACCGTCATTATTCCATTGTTCTATAAATATATCTCCATCATTACTATAATATATTCTATAATCACACACCTTGTATATATTCATAACCTTGTCAAACTCCGTGATAGGTGATAATGTATGAAAATCTACGTATTTTATGTATTATTCATCGAATTGTATTGCATATATATCAAAAGGTTATTGCCCATTTATATGTATATATATTGTAGTCAAATATAATCACTTGCTGATTGGAAACGAATCTTTATTCTAAGAGCGTAAGCTTTAAGTACTTATTATAAAATTAAATTGTTCACCTATCTATATCTATACTAATATTATAAAGAGGAAAAGTTTGTAATTATGTAATTATGTATGTATGTATTGTTTTCACACATAAACCTCTTAACCGATTTTGATGAAATTTGGCACAGACAATCTTTAGACCCTGAGAAAGAACATAGGCTACCTTTTATTGCGAAATATGTACCACGGGCGAAGCCCAGGCGGACCACTAGTATATTATATAAAAATGAAACCCGTTTTCCTTGGTCACGGCATCACGCGTGAACGGGTGGACCTGTGGGGTGGACCGATTTCGATAATTCTTTTTTTTATTATATTCCTTGAAGTACGATGATGGTTCTTATGTAGAGAAAACGTAAATGTAGTAAAATGAAATAATTTTCTTCTTCTGTTATTAATTACTTTTGATAGATATTATACATCATAATATATTATCTATACTATCTATACTATTATTATAAAGAGGAAAGGTTTGTAATTATGTATGTATGTATGTGTGGTTTTCACGCATAAACTACTGGACCGATTTCAAAAATTCTTTCACCATTAGAAAGCTGCATCTTCACTGAGCAACATGAGGCTATATTGCATTTTCAAAAAAATTAGAGATCCTTACCAAAAATGCAATAATGTAACCTAAGGTGTATAAAATTCCTTATTAAAAAATTCTGTCATCGCGTGCGCTGCGGAATCTATTGAAGATAGGTAAAACAAAAAAATGTTCTACGGTATTATAGAATGGAGATCTTATGTAGAGAAAACGTAAATATATACCACGGGCGAAGCCGGGGCGGACCGCTAGTTTTGTAAAAACCGATTAAATATCCCAAACTGTTTTTTTCTGTCCAGCCTATAAACCAATGTTAGATCGGTTGGTAGATTGCTATTGAAAGGCAAAATATAATTTTAAGTGAAAATTTCACACTTAGAACCTAAAAACTTTCAAAATATAGTGTCTGCTTTGACGGTGATAACGCTAGCTCATCATCATCAACCCATATACGTTTCCACTGCTGGGTCACGGGCGTCCTATGAGGGTACATACCATAATCCACCACACTGGCCAAGTGCGGGTTGGCGGATGATACATGTCGTCGAACTTTTGATTCTTCGACATGTCGGTTTCCTCACGATGGTTTTCTTTACCGTTCGAGCAGTGATGTTATAACATGTGCAGATAAATTGAATTATTACGCTCGCCTGGTCTCGAACCCCGGAATTAGCTACGCTAGCTCAATCGCTCCTATCTCATCTTTAACCTTGTAAGAATTAAATTATTATCATTCTTTATACCTACATGCTGCGCTCTAAAATTCCTCACCAGTTTTGTATCAAGAATTAGATTATTTTCCTTAACTATAGGTACATCAAAAAACTTCCAAAATTTCTATATATAGCACTGAGATTCCGTCAATTTCCCAAGTTTGAACGTCATCAAGATGTCTGTTATGAAACTTCGGTTATAACAACCGAAATTATTTTTACAAAAGTATTTTTCGTGACGCCGAAGTTTGTGATTCAGTTATGGAAATGATTTAAGTTAAATGAGGAGCGATGTGGACCGAATGACAGCTCTTTGTGTATGGAAATTGTATCAAATTTTGTATAGTTGTTTAAAGATATTGTTTGTGTGTTCGTCTTTGGATACATAAATTGATGTGCGTTATGTGCAAATTTAAGAATGTAGTAATAAAAGTAGAAAATTGCATTGAGCAATATTGCAATTAACGATACTTAAAACAGCGAAATACAGAAATATGTATTTTTTTTAGTTCTCACTTTATTTTGTATCAAGCCAATTTTTAACAATTTTGGATTATGTGACAAATAATAGACACTAGATGAAAATAATCATATACTTGCGGTAGTGATGGATAGATATTTTTTTTAATAGATTTATTCTGAAACTAAATCCATAAAACACGTGTATACTCTAAATTAACTGCTATTCTTAGTACTTTTTCACAAGTTTCATTAAAAAAAAAAGCATCACTTTAATAGAATTAATACGACGCAAGGGAAACCGCGAGGATATAGCTAGTTAGCACATAATGTCTCACACAAGTCAGTCGTTCAGATCTATCCCTAGACGAGAAGCTCAGTGAGTTAAATAAAAAAGCACCTTACCGGAGATGGAACACGGTTGTAATTCCCTTTTTGCGTTTTCATCGGCAGAAAGCGGATATTAAGCTTTAAATCTTGAACAGCTGCTGAAATATTAGTTGCATGAAATAGCTTTATTAAATAACGGAATACTAAAAACTAATTAAATCACGAAATTATATCTTCTTGTAGTGTAAGGAGATATTTATGAATTGTAAGAGAAATTATTGGTCATTGTTTGAATTTGGTCTCATTTTAAGATATCCATTATCCATTTCTTAGGTTAGAGACTATTTAACTAAAAATGCTGTACCGAAAAGTTTCACTTTCGTATCGTATCTTCAAATTTGTTGGTTTGAAGATACGATATGATAGAGAGAGCAATAAAATTGGAACTTTTGTGTTTAAGGTAAGTGGTAATGCAGCCAGAATCAAGTATTACGTTATATTTGTTTCTATCGCAAGGACATGTAGAGATCACGCTCTGAATCGACATCATACTTCGGGGCTTTAACGGCCGGCCAGTCGAGTAGACTGTTCGAGGATCCAACCTTATTCGATGGAGGAATTCCACCTTCCTTCCTCCACAGACACCCTTTGGATCCGTGGCAATGTGCAGATAAATTACAATATTGATTATTGTTTTATCTCGAACCCCCAACCCTTTTACTCAATCGAAAGCCTTTTACCCAATAAATAAAATAAATAAAGATATTTCACCCGTCTAGTTATCTCACTTTTAAGGATCGTATGCAGATCGTTAATCAAACAAATGAGAACAGATCGATGGCTGTTCATTCGATGGCCGATATCTGAGTACCCTTGATATATTCAAGAATACTTGGATAAGTGCAATAATTTCGGTAGAAATTGAATAAAGATTTTGGGGTATTTTAACGGAATAATTGACCCCTTTTTAGGCAATTAGCTGCAGTATAAAATGAGCTTGTTGTATTAGGTCGAAAAGAAAAAAAAACATTGAAAACAGATTTTAATTTGTCTTGAAACATTTGCTAATTTATTTTTCCATTAGATTTTTTTATGATTAACGCTGATACATTTGCGAACACTTCGTTCCATTCTGTTATACTTGTAAAATTACTACTTGAATGCGTGATAAGTTTTCCAGAAAAAAATTAACGATGTAGGCTATATCCTAATCTTCAATAGAAATAATTTAACCAGTCCACATTCACAAAATTTAACCTTATTACAATAGCACTTGCTGGTCTACAATTTTAATTCTTCCCCAATTTACAAATTAACTAACTTTAGCTTAACCACATTCACACAAAATTGAACTCTATTACCATAGCATTCAGATTGTACAATTTGAATTTGTTCTAGATTGTTCCAACATATCTATAACAATTTGGTAGGACAATAAAATGATTCTTTCTCATCTCAGGCCGTGTAAGTACACTTACGTCTAATTTTATATGTACGTACTCATTTAGCTCCATTAGAGACCTCTTGGGTGAAATTTAATCACGCTCTTACGAAACATTCTCTTTGTTTCCAATCTATTTAGGTTTAGGCAAAGAGACGGTAAACATTTTTTTATGCTGTTTTGATTACGATTTCGTCGGGTGTGTTATTAAAAGTTTTCTTATAATATGTCTGATTGAATAAGTGCTAATTTTATGTGAAATAAAAAAAAAATTAATAAAATTTCATCACTTTTTTTGTTTCAGATTGGAGGGTTGCAGTTCATCTATGGTGTATTTTAGCAATGCTCACCATGTTATTCATGTTAGAGAAAGAAAAGGTTGCAGGATGATGGAATTGAATAGGTATACGAAATACATGACAATGAATAGAAAACCTAGAACATATTTTGTTCATAACTTATGTTTTTATTCGGAAGCCTCTATCTTTGTGGATGACGTAATAATGAATAAAAGCTTCTTGAACTCTACAAGAAAATATATTCCTGCTGAAAACCAATAAGTATACGATATTAAAGTCTAAAATATATAGATTTAGGGTTAGTTAAAGCAATAATCTCGATGATTAAACATAGATAATCTCGATTTAAGTAATTTTTAACAAAAGTATAAAATATTTCAGCAGCTCTTACACTATTCTATCCGCGCACTCTCTTTGGATATACAATACGTGTATTATGTAATTAGCGAATAAGTGCTAGAGTCATTGATATACAAAATTCTCTGAAATATAATTATAAGAATTAATAAATAAGACCTTTTAAAGAAAACATCTGACTTTCTAAGCATCTGAAGTAGAAGACAGACATAATATGGAAAATATGGTCTTACATCCTTCAACAAGATAAGCTTAGACTAGCAAACAGCTATGCAAATATTATTAAAAAACTTTACTTTGCTAAAAATTATTTGCGTCATTGGATTTGTTGGACAATACAAACAGACAGTTCAATTTTATTTATGTGTACTCAATTTTGCACTAGAATAAAATTGGAATAGTTATAAATACAATGAATGCTTACATCGGAATTGTATTGAATACAAAACATTTGAATGGAAAAAGATTAAATCAAAGAGCTCTCTTTATTTTCATTTATTTACAAAACAAAGGCGAGACGAATGTATTGTCAGTGTTGTATGCATTTATTGTGCTGCCCTTTTTCGTATATTTACAACTAGCGGTCCGCCCCGGCTTCGCTCGTGGTACATATTTCGCAATAAAAGGTAGCCTATGTCCTTTCTCAGCGTCTAAACATTGTCTGTGCCAAATTTCATCAAAATCGGTGGAGAGGTTTAGGGTGCACTCACACACATCAGTCACCGTCACGGCACGTCACCGGACAGGATTAAAAAAAAATATGTATCAATAGTTCTAGTATGACTCTGTTCCCACACGACAGTCGCCGGCACGAAATCTATCAGTGACGTCCCCGGTCAGGCACGTCAAATAATCTTTCCATACATGTACCATACTTTTATCCCCACTCACCCGGTGCCGTCACGTCTCAGTTCAGTCAGCGTCGTGCTACCGTCAATTGCTACATGTTCTCTAGCGTGACACACGTCTAATCACTGACTAACCTGATGTATGTGTTCAATGATTCAGTCAAACCGGCGACGTGACTGACGGACAACATGACGGTGACTGGTGTTTGTGGATACGTACACAAACCGTCACCGATCAGTCATCGGTGACTTGACGGTGACTGATGTGTGTGAGTGCACCCTTAAGCGGGAAAGCGTAACAGAAAGACAGACAGAGTTAATTTCGCATTTATAATATTAGTAGGGATTAAGAGTATTTGTTTCTAGTTGCAAAAATAAAATACTTAAAAATCAATTAAAACTAAACTTCGTTTAAAATAAAATAACGTTAAAATGTATTATGTATATATAAAATATTATAAATATGCTACGTTGACGTTACTGGTTCATGAAATAAAATGAAAACACATTTTTTTTATAAAAACGATTATTTTGTAGATTCTTTTGTGTGTAAGAAATCACGTGAAATGCTTTCTGATTCTAAGCTTTGGCGTTTATACTGTCTGGCTAGAGTAATAAAAATATAATATTCTTATTGCACGCCTCATAAGCGAAGCGTTGAGGTGGGTACTACTGTCACTTCGCGCAAAACATCTGATTTTTCAAACTTAAAATGTCTTTATGTATCATACATTGCACTTGTAAGATAATACATACACACACATATTAAGAAAAAACTGATATTTTTGATGTCATTTTTATGTCAAAAAAATGATATTTTTGATGTCATTTTTGTTATTTAAACTAGTTAAAAAACAGTTTAAAAAAGTTCTGTCTTGGACGTCCGTGTGTCTGTATGTGCGGATCCTTTTTCTTGTTAACACGATAGCGACCGAAATACTTTACTAATCGAGTCTTTTTTTTCTCTTACGCTTGAGTATGCTCAGGAATAGAACCCTTTCATTTTTCAGGGTCTGATTCGATGTGGTTTAATTGTTATTAAATAAACAAAAATAATAATTAATAAATATTTATTAAAAAAAAAATTATGAGGCGTGCACTTTTGGATTTTCCAAATTATTTCTATTTGCAGAAAAGCTTCAAATGGTTTAGAAAGTTATAAATTTATACCACATAGATTAATTATTTCAATCTTCGTAACTTTTACTTTTTTAGTGAGCCATAAATAAAAAGAAAAGCTTCTCCTTCATATATATGATCATTAATATTAGAAGAATCTGGCACAGATTAGATAATTAATATAGTTTTTGTCAATCAAACTTCATAATTCAGGGACTTGTTTAATAATTACAATAAAAACTACACGCAAATTTCACCCCTAGCTCAATAGGCATAAAGCTCATTTTCCGCTGTATCAGAGGAATCAGATGGTCAACTATAATTACAGCTAAGAACAGTCAAGTGTGTTCTTGAAGCTCTCAAGATCTTCAAACTTATGGGAAATGTCAGTTGTATTATTCCGTTGGTTTAAAGAGATTTGTTCGCAGTTTATTTGTAGAATGGTTCTGGTTTTAGACGAGTAATAAAATTAGGTAATATTTTTTTATTTTTGAAATTCTTGTAAATGCGGAATATAATTGATTAGATATGTATCTTATCAATTATATTATATAATTATATAGTATAAAACTAACTCGCTTACCGCTGTTTGTCTGTTCGTCCCTATGTGTGTTTAGATCTTTAACAACTGTGCCTGGTGTACCTACATGGTTTTTTTAATAGCTAGAGTGGATTTCGATAACCGTTTTAGTCAAAGCAATAAAGATCTTGCATATAGATAACAATTAAATATTTTATTTAAAATTTTTTTTTGTAAATCGTAAAAGGAACCAAACTAATTTTTATTTATTAACAATTAAACGAAGCAAGTATTCAAAATTCTATACAATCTGTAATTACTTGTTCATTAGTAAGCTGTTATTCACGGCAGATTGTAATTAATTATTGGAAGATGAGTTTCAAGTGTTCCGTAACGATTTCCTTTATTTTAATGTAAAGGAATTTTATTGATTTCCTTATTCTATTTAAGTGGCAATAGTATGTCCACAGGTTTTAATATTGAAAAAATAGCCTTAGATACGATCGATACGAAAAAAAAACTCAAGTCACACATCCAATTTATAACCGCGCCAGCCGTTGCTTAACTTCGATTTTTTTATAATTTGTTTTTAAAATACACCAACTTTCAATTACAATAATCGATACAATTTATGAGTCGTAAATTATTATGTGCATGAATGAGAAATTATAAGGAAAACAGTATCATAAAACTTAAAGTAAACGATGAAAAGAAAATTATGAAAAAATATATTTCTATTGGCAAACTATCGTAGAACAAACGAACCTAAATATTAATTCAGCAGCCAACATAAATGAAACATCAAACTCAAAACTCAGGATTTAATTAAAATCCATCTTAGCAAAAACCGACACCTTTGTAAGCTCTTATGAAAGTTATACAATTTGCATGTAAACGCTTGCACCTGCGCGAAACGTTGGAAATCTAAAGTTTTTAATGAACTTCCAAGAAATATGTTCACCATATTACATTCCTGTGTAAAATAATATTCAATTACTCGTGGAGGCAGTGTGGCCGAAGTTTTGTAACTAGTTCTATGGTTTGATAAAGAAATAGTTTAGAATTATTCGTAAAACAATTGTTTTAATACATACATTCAATTTCCAAGAATGTATTGTGTTATTATAAAACTAGCTGAAAGTCCTCCAAATGTATGTTATTTCAAACAGTATCTAGTACTTAGTAAATTGTTTTTGTGTCCGTCTACGTTTGTTTCAGAAAGGCGGAGTTCATTGTGGACGTATGTTACGGTTAAATACCAAAACCACTCATTGAGCGAAATAAAGCTCGCGTTGTGGTCAAAGTAAAAGATCCACAACGCAAATGGCTCTGCCCACGCGACGACGCGTTGTAACTATCATAATATAGAAAGACAGTGAAATTCATGTCGTTGCCCATATGCTAGTCGACCACGATTCGCGTAGTTTAATGACAATATTATTTATTTATTTAAAGTCAGTCCACAATTATTTATTTAAAAAAACAACACATAATCTCTACTTAATATTATAAAGCTGTAGATTTTGTTTTTTGTTTGTTTGAACGCGCTAATCTCGGGAACTAGTGGTCCGATTTGAAAAATTATTTCGGTGTTAGATAGCCAATTTATCGAGGAATGCTATAATTTATATATCATCACGGTAAGACCAATAGGAGCGGAGCAATGCGGGTAAAACCGCGGTGCACAGCTAGTAACTTACATCAATGCAATATACAGGTCAATCATAATATTTTTTTATGTGTATTCACCATTGTAAGTGAATATGTCTGAACCATAGAAATCTAAATAATATGGTCTGAACTCTTTGCGTGACAAAGTACCGTTCTTTACAAGTTTAATAAACTGTCTTATCATATATCATTGAAGTTGCATTGAAGATATTGAAAGTGACAGGCCTTAAGTAGGGGAAGAGGGGCCTTTATGTACTCAGGTTACATTGTTGTCAATCCCATGACGTTTCTCATTAATATTTTCTTAATGTTTTCACTAATTACAGTCCTACAGTATTGTATTTTGTAACTGATAACGCCTTATTTATAATTTTTTCTATGAATATTGTGTTCATCATGAGGATCATCATTAATTGTTGTGCATATTCTTATAAAACTTACTGTAATTATAAGGAGAAAGGTGTTTATGTAATAACGGTTGATAGATCTTTGTAAAGAAATATATCTCTAATGCAAAAATATATTCAAAGACGAATCTAATAAATTTAATAGATAGTATAAAAATAAACAAATAAGGGTTGTTACAGAAACAGTTCGTACGAAAGTTCCCTCGCTACGTATTTCTAAAAGACAATAGAATACAGTTATATCAATACCAAGTAAAAGGTTTGTAAACATACTTAATAAGGGCCATCTTCACAATGGGCAGTGTTGGGCGAGTAGAGGCAATCACGATAGTGTAGACTGTTATAGAGGGCTACGAACGGCCATCATTGTAGATGTTTATCAATAATCGCCGTAATGGCGGCCAACAACGACGATCATTTGTTGGGCCAACGATGTCCATTATGACAGAACCCCATAAAAGAGTACTATGACGTAGGTTCGTGTCGCACATTCGCAAAATGTGGAGTGAAACTTCAGTATCGATAAATGAATATATTATTACTGTCAGCTGTCAATAAAAGCTGTCAGCTCAACTGTATCTTCTAGTTTGATGTTCGCAGGTGAATACTAAAATCGGCATATTATGTGATAAAATACGTTTCGAGTTTTTAAATGTATAGCCTTATAAAGCCGAATACGCATACATATTTCTGCTAGAGACCCAATATGTTGTTATTCCTACGAGTCTTTTAAAACTTTGAAGTTAATAGTATATCTTTAATAATTTGACTTAATTATAATAGTTTTAAAGCGCATTTGTATAAAATTATGCAGCAATTAACTACTAGCAGTTCAAAAGATAACTTTTGTAGCAAAGAACCGGTAAGAAACTTTAGTAATTGCTCCTTTATTATCCTTATAACTTTCATGTGAACAAGCTTTTACGTTGCATAAAGCCGGCTACACACGTTCCTGCCGCAGGGGCAATATTGGAACAATCTCGTTTTCAGCTGTTATCTAAGTTGCCCCTGCTTTCCTATACACATCACAATTAAGGAGCCATTTAAAGGTGCAATTCCAATATTGCCTCTGCTGCAGGTACGTGAGTAGCTGGCTTTATTACAAGAACTTCTGACACACGAAAACTACTGCATAAATAAGTCTATAAATCACCAGAAAAATATTTATATTTCTCGAAGAAATGAAATATTTATACAGCGAGAAGAAAATGTTTCGGAAAGCCATATATTCCCAAAACACGGATCCGCACTTCGTGAAAGATAGAAAATTGTAATCCCAACTTTACGTGCATACGGCTCTAAATTGCTTTGTTCGAATACATGGAGATTGAAAATTTTAAAGTTTAAAACTGCTACATTTAACGTGTTTACAAGATTCATTTGAATTACGACGGTGCGACCGGCTATGCATTGCATTGTTTATTAATTCGGCAAACGTATAGCTGGGCGAGATTCAATATTATTTAATGGGTAATCGGATTATATCCAAACGTAGTATTACGTGACGTATTATATATTTCATTTTGTTATTAATTGCTATTAATCACGCTATTATTCTTCCAGTAATACATTATATTGTACTTACACTGTTTTTTCCTTGACCAACTGGTTGTCTGCAAGAGATTGCTGTTTTAGCGATAAGACCGCCTGTTGTGCTCAACTGTGTCTTTTGTTTTATTTTTTCTTTACTTCTGTTAAACAATTTTGGTGCACAATAAAGTATTTTTGTTTGTTTGTTTGTATATTCCACATATGAAGTGTACATGAATGAATTTCGAATCTTTTTCCATGATCTATTTTTAAAAGCCCTGTAAGGTACAAATTCAGTATTTGTCGTGACAGACTATTTTTAGTAACTTACCGACAGGAATAACACTCAGTATCACTTTACAAAGGATGCTGAACATAGAAAGGATTTCTATTCACTGTTCAACTTGCCGATACTAAACGATCCTCTCCTCTGATACTAAACGATCTCGATCTATGGTTATCTAAGGGCTTCTTGTAAAGACAACCAACATAAGTTTCATTCAAAGATATGTTAAAGTCAAAAGTATGACAAAGAAGCGAATGTCGAACAGACATACTACCGAATTTTACCTTGTCACAATCTTGTTATTTATTCGCCACGTCATTCGCTTTGCTATTCGCTTCGCTATTCGCACGAATGTATAAATGCGGTATCAAAATTAAAACTATGATTTTTAATACAAACATTTCAATTTCAACAAATCATCAATCAAGATATGCGGCTAGCTCTAATTAAACGAGCTGTTTGCTCAACAAAATAATTTGATTTGAACGTAATTATCTCGTGACCACAACACGGCCAAATGATTACTGTTTCGCTGGGCTTTCATAATTTTCTCTTATTTACTTTTCCGTGGATAATATTATTGGTCGGCCTGTTTTTATTTATTTTTAGATATTATATGATTTGTGTAGTACACGTTCGAAAAGCGCTTAAAGAAATATTTACTCTACTAGCTTTCCGCCCGCGGCTTCGCCAGCATAGTCCGCATAATTCGATTAGTACATCATAGTGCGATTTCCGAGTTTTCCTATGTACTTTATATAATCCAAATTGATTCAGTAGTTGAGTGAAGAAGAAATAGACAGACAGAGTTACTTTAACATTTGCAATATTAGTTAACAAGTTGAGATTTTGTGTAATGACACGATTGACCCCAAGAAATACGTAATTACAAATATATAAGTAATATTTAGAAGCTAAATTAACGCCATTAATACGCTTCTCTACATTATGAACCACTTTGTACATCATTAAGGTCGAAATTTCTCAAATATTTTTCACCACGTAAACTATGAACAATGGGACATAATAGAGGATTCATCGCTTTCACCGATAAACGGAATATAGATGCGGACTTTGAGACAAGTTGAGCGAGATCCAATTAAGCATTGCTTATCGAGTCTGGAGGTACACTGAGAGCTGCAAAAACTTATAATCTTGGTATAATCAATTACTGTTACAATAAGTGAAATGAAGGAAAGAAATAAAGAATTTATTGCCTTCAACATAAAGACACCACACATAAACTGGTTACAAAACATTAAAAATAAAATATAAATAATCACAATACTTTGCGGCTCATTAATTGACGACAGAAGCCTAACCGGGTTACGTTAGGGTCTTCTGAATCCTATAGTTGGGTATGGAGCATGTATTTCATATATGCTAATTCAACGTTTTTCATAACTGTAGTTGCTAGTAGCGGGTGTGTTAGCTGGCTAGCAGTCGCTACCTTTCGGATATAGCAAATTATTTTTGCATGCTTGTATTGGCTGAACATGTTTGTGCTTTATTAATATAATTGTATCACCATTGAATACCATGTTTAAAGCAAAATAAAGATTTTATTTATTTATTTATTAAGGTTTAATTTACATGGATATACAAACGAGATTGCTAAGTGGTGCTATTTTTACAATTTTTGCTGTCACATCAGAATTTAAAACCACTATTATTTATTCATGTATGTTTATTTACGTTAGTCAAGTAATATTCCGAAGACTTTAAAATTTCTCAGTGTACCTCCAACTTTACACAACTGCAAGCGGCCTAGCCGTGAAAGCTCACAACTCATTAAGTGCTACAAACTAAGACGGGGTCGTGCTAAATACTGGATTATGAAATATTAACAACCCCTTTGTCAACTTGATCTTTGGATGGAACTTTGTGCCTAAAGTAGAAGCCAAAACTATGGGAAAAATGTATGAAAAATCGTTACCGTAATCGAGAGCCTCTAGGTTTGATTTTGTAATGTAAATGTTTTAGAAAGTTAGTGATATTTTCTATATTCTGCAAAACGAAAAATTGTCTAAGAAACAATCAGTTATAATAAAACTTCTCGTTTTTGCTCTACTTTATAGTTATTTTTGCATTTATCGTATAATATATAGGGATAGTAGAGATTAATATCCGTACTAATAGGGATTTAACTTTTGTTTTATCTGTACATACAATTATTAGGCTCATATTGCGCTAGATGACATTGAGCAAAATCCAACTATGCAATTTAATATCAGACAAGCGTACGAATAAATCTTCTGTGTTGTGTCTAATTGAACTGGTTTAGACTAGTTTCATCTGCAATCCAGTTGCAAGGAGATTCATATCACAATTTATAATTACCTCGGTCCCACTAATGCAATATCGGCGTGATTTATCAAGCTCTTCAGAGTTTTGGAGTTTATATTCGTTTGGAAACTTGAAAGACGATGCGCTTCACTTTGTCTGCGAAGGACATTTTCAACTGTATTTTGATAATTTTGTTCTATATATAAGAATTAATCTCTATTTACCTTAGATGAATGCATGAACAGCTGGATTGATTTGGCAAGAATTCTTTTTTTATTATATTATATAGATAATCCTATTAATCCTATTAAATGTGAAAGTTTGTATGGATGTTTGTTACTCTTTCACGCAAAAACTACTGAACCGATTACAATGAATTTTAGCACACATATAGAGGGTAACTTGGATTAACACATAGGATAGGTTTTATCCCGAAAATCCCACGGGAACGGGAACTATGCGGGTTTATCTTTGAAAATGCGGGCGAAGCCGCGGGCGGAAAGCTAGTACTAGTATAATACTAGATAATAAACGTTGTAGATTGTTGAGTCAGTTTATTATTGAAGTCTCTCCTTTTATCCATTTAATCAACTGTGTATTTTAAGAATAATTTAGAAGTTACTATTGGTCTAGTGTAGTTTATATTACATGTGATTCGTGTACACCATGTTTTCGTTTTATTTGATAAACGATCACACATTGTGTTGAGCCAGAGGCCTTTTGGCTTTTGGGGATAGTAGGAAAAAATAAATCGCACTGAAAATTGTGACATGTCCGATAGACATTTTCAAACGACCCTTTAAATCAATCACCAATCCGCTTTATTTGATTGGAAACATTGAACGAAATTAATTCCCGCGTTTCGTCCGTGTTTCATTCATTTCCTTATTGATTTTTTAATAAGTTTGTCGTTTTTATTTTATTTAACAGTGGGTCCAATTGGACATATTTTATATTGGACTGAATTGGAATCGTTTTCAGTGGTGTTCGATAGATTTCAATACCTACTTGACCTTTTTGAAAGGGTTTTTACGATGGCCCGATTCTAATTTTTTTCTTGTATTTATTTAGGGTTCAGTGGTTAGAAGTCAGTTAGAAGTCGGAAGACAGTTAGGTTTCTTTTATCGCTGTATTAAAATCGGTTTCTTTTTGAAGTTCCAGAACTCTACTTTATCATCCTATTAAATATAATATGAAAAATGGTTCATTTTAAAATATTACAACCTTTTCATAGTCCTATAATCTATACAAATATTATAAAGAGGAAAGGTTTGATTTTTTGTTTGTTTGTTTGTTTGTATGAATTGAATAGGCTCCGAAACTACTTGGCAGATTTGAAAAATTCTTTCACTGTTGGAAAGCTACATCATTTCTGAGTGACATAGGCTAGGTTTTATCCCGGAAATCCCACGGGAACGGGAACTATGCGGGTTTTTTTTGAAAACGCGGGCGAAGCCGCAGGCGGAAAGCTAGTAGTAAATATTATGTTAAATTTTAGTTCACGTGGAATAGAATCCAAAACATCTCTTACAAGCATTTACCACTCTACCAAAGAAGACATCGCTTATAGCCGATTTCATCTCCATATTTATAAAACGTAATTAAATAAAGTACAATCTTAACATCGAAGCTTAGACAATTGCGGCTTCCATCGTATGGATAATTAACTTGAACGCTCAAAGAAGCCAAAATTTAATATAACGCCTGTACTCGTCAAAAACTAATTAAAACCTTAATCATTCTCACAATTAATTCTTGTTAGAGATAATTAATACTCAGTAATCGGGGAAAATGTCTTGATTTCAGACTATTGTTAGTTACTTGTTTATTATTTATTTATGTTACTATTTATAATTAGTCTGTTTTTCTCGATTATCCAGAGGTTAGTTGTATTTATTTATGTTACTATGTTCACATGTAATAAAAAGGGCGTGTGTGCTGATCACACGTGTCAGAAGTGAAACTACTGTGACGAGATTCAAAGATACAAAAAACGTCGCCTTACTCCATGGCGTGACGGCATTGTTATGACGCGACCTTGAAATTTTACTCTCATCGCGCCTAAAGAAGTTTCACTTCAATAATCGTAATTTTTCCTTTCATGAACATAATATTATGGAAACAATAACAAAACTTTAGGAAAGCTGATGTCTACAATATGTGTATGATATTTGAAGTAACTGGGTTGAAAAATTGATTCACTGGGTCGACCTTTTTTAATCTCATTTTAAATATAATATGGAAAATTACAAAGTTCAATTCACAAAATAATTTAATTTAAATAACTAAAATCGTAAAAAATGTTGGATAGATAACTACATTATTCTTAAAAATGAGCTTTTTGTCTGTTCAATTCAAACGGAGCCGAGTCGAATGGCTAGTTTTTTATTTTGCTATTACCTAAAAGTTCTACAAAAGTAGATATTGAATTATTACTACTAAATTAAATAGTAGATATAGAGTAAAAACTCTACTTATCGATTTTTAATAGCTTTTGTGACAAATCTCTAAAATCTGCATTCATTTTAATAATAATCGTATTTAATATTAAATCAGGCTATAATCCGTTGAAATATTTCATAGTGGGTGTGATTAGAATCGAGATTTCTCCACGTGACTGGGTCCTTGAAATGTAAATTAGATGACAGTGAAGGAAATGCATTGGTATGTTATTTGCAAGGTGAGGCTTTGTTCCTTTTGTGGTTTTAGCGTTTAATATATTCATAGTCAATACCTAAGGTCAATACTATAAAATCTGTAGAAGTTTATATTTAAAGCATTTTTCGTTCCTTTCGGTACGTATAAATAATAGAAATAATAATATGTATGTATTCCTTCTAATTATTGGAAGTATTTGATTTAAATCAAATTTTAATAGACCTACTTTTTTGGTTGACTGTTCTACTTTTTTTTGTAAAATATTCATCAATATTACTACCCATATATTATTATTTCAATCTGCAATGATAGAATAGATAATTTACAACGAACGTATTTATAGCCATTAGGATAGTCTCTATCTCTCGTAAGAAAGTCATATTAATATATTGTAGTCTTTATAATTAATAGAAAAAAAATATCAATAAAATTAACCACCCATTTTAAAAGTCGGAGTTAGAAGGAAAATCCCTGAGCGTCATTCACAATCAGGCCCCATCCCGTTATGCGAGCAATAGAGCTAAGAGCTGCATCACCACACCCCATGTCCTGCCTTTAGTGTACTGGTGGCAAAAAAATAGTTTATTAATTTTATTAGACAATTTATCACTACATAGTACAAAACATAGTCGCTTTTTCTGTCACTATTTCCTTCTGTATGCTTAAATTTTAAAACTACGCAACGGTTTTTGATGCGGTTTTTTTTATAGATAGAGTAATTGAAGAGGAAGGTTTTAGTGTTTAATTTTATTAGGTTTAAGACTAAGCGGGCGAAGCCGCGGGTGGTAGTCGAGACGCTATAATTATAAATAATATGTGTCTTTATATTAGTGAAGTATTCGTATCGTTTGTTTGTGTAATTTTTCAATTGATAACTAAAATTTATTACAGTGCATAAGGAAATAAAATATTAATAAATATTGACGATAACTCTATTTATGTCGATGTAATTCTGAAAATCATCAATCAACCTGTGGATTTTAAAACGATCAACCAATTTGAGATATTAAATTTAAAATTAATCTGTAAATGTAATTTTGTCCGATAAATTACGGATGATGGTTTGTCGACAATAATTATTTTATTGTAAAACACATTTTGGAGTATTTCTCTATTTATTGATACTTAATTTTGTTTGAATAAAAATATAGCCATTGGTTTTAACAATCCACGATATTACGGTTCGGTATTTTTTAATAATTTGTCTCTGAGTACCTATATTTTGGGATGCTTAATTAATAAGTAAATTATTTACTAAAAATCTATACTAATATTATAAAGCTGAAGAGTTTGTTTGAACGTGCTAATCTCGGGAAATGCTGGCCGATTTGAAAAATTCTTTCGGTGTTAGATAGCCCATTCATCGAGGAAGGCTATATATCATCACGCTAAGACCAACAGGAGTGGAGCACTGCGGATAAAACCGTAGGGCACAGCGAGTTAATAATAATTAAATTATTTACTACACATACAATTCTCCTACTTCTACATATTATACCGTCTATCTTGAGAACGGTTAATGGTTCATACATTATAAATGAGAATGTCAATCCCATGTAACTTTAAACTGAACAATTACAAAACGTTCAATAAGTAATTCATATAACTCGTACAGCATACTATTACTCGTAAATGGAAATCATAGTTTAATACTTAATTCGACTTTGAATATTATGATAAGTTAAATATTTAATTGGACTTTAAATTATAACAATAGGTATAAAAGCCAGTCTTTCTCACGTTAGTAATTCTTTCTGGCTGTCTGTCCGTCTGTAAAGCTTTTTTCGTGGAAACAGTAAATAAAACAATTTTGGTATTATTGAAGTGCAACTTCATTAGGCGCGTTGAGAGTAAAATTTCAAGGTAGCGTCATGACAATACCGTCACGTCATAAGATAACGATTTTGGTATCTTTGAATCTTGTCAAAGAACTTTCACTTCTGACAATTGTGCTCTGAACACGCTCTTTATTTTATTTATTAAAGTGTGAAAAAAAAATTAAGTGATTTTTTTGCTGACCGTCCAGGTGTCGCTAGTCATTAGTTGTATTGTGGAATGGAACGCTATTCAGGTCTCGATTTCTTCAGTCCTGTAAGGCCACGTAAGTTTTATATAAAAATTCTCACTATTCGTAGGCTTTATATTTATTAACATTTTATTTTTTGCTATCCTTGCTCTATCAGTGATAAATCTTAACTGGTATCTTTTGATATATTTAAATGAATTTTAATGTTATAGTTTTATTATTTTTAATCTAGTTTGCGATATTCCTGCAACATAAGAAATTCTAAGAATAACACATTGACATTTAAGTAATAAAGAGTTGGTTATTTAAAATTCTAATCAGGTTTCATTCTAAATTCAAGAGGCGGTCATCTATATAAATATTATAAAGATGAAGAGTTTGTCTGTTTGAACGCGCTAATCTCAGGAACTACTGGTTCGATTTGGAAAATTGTTTTGGTGTCGGATAGCCCATTTATCGAGGAAGGCTATAGGCTATATATGATCACGCTAAGACCAACAAGGGCTGAGCACTGCGGGTAAAACCGCGGAGCACATCTAGTAATCAATAAATTCTTAGTTATATTTAGAGAATCTCTACATTTAACAATTCTGTAAAAAACAAAGCGAAGATGGTTGGAAATAAGCAACATAATATTAATTTGATAAATGCAAAAGTTTAAAAGTATATGTCTGTCTGTTAAGCATATCTAAATAGAGATGACAAGGTACTTGAATGAAATTTAGAAATAGGCGATATGAGGCTTTTTCCTAGCTTTACTCCGCGAGTAAAACTACGTGATATAACCAAGGCATAGCTGTAACTCTAGTATTCAATAAAAACACCAGTATAAACATATAACGATAAATTTATTCAAACAAACGCAAGCTCAAATTGCCTATCAAACGCAAAACGACTAATTATACAAAATTAACAACTGAACTTGGCCATTACTGCCAATTTCATAACATGCTTCTTCACACACGAGTTAATTCAAATACTGGAAACGAACAAACGATTTTAAACTTTATTCACAAGATTTAGAGTAGAAAATGTACTGATTCAGGGATTGCTTTTAAGAATTTTAGTATCCCTATATTGTTGGATGAAATTTAATGGATGCATCGGATTTAATAAGACTGAGTACATTTGCATTTTGTATATATTGTGACTTATGTTCGTAGATATGAAACACAATAACTAAGGAAGCTGAATGAATTTATCCATTTCGTGTGGGTTGCATGTTTTGAATGGCTTTTTGTAATGCTTCTTTTTCTATGACTCCTATCCAATACAAAATAGAAATTTCCGTTGCTCCTTTTCACTCTTTATGATTATTTTTAACTACAAAGGTTAAACATTCTTCATTTATCTTCATTTTTTGTATCAAATCTATACTTTTAATATTATAAAGCTGAAGAGTTTGTTTGTTTGTTTGAACGCGCTAATCTCAAGAATTACAGGTCTGATTTGAAAAATTATTTCGGTGTTGGATAGCCCATTTATCGAGGAAGACTGTGTACATAACAACACTAACAACTAAAAACTCTATGAAAAGCTCATTCTCTACTCAGATACAAAGGTACAAGTTTATATTTTAGAGCAAGAGCCAAGAACTTATAACCGAAAATTTCTCTAAATTATACGCAATACAAATACAGAAGAATCAGCCTCAAGGTCAGCAATCATTTAACCAGAAAGGCTAAAAGGTAAAAATAATACACTATTTACTCCCAGTTCACAGTGTTTCATGTTTATTCAGTGGGGAACAGTGGGAATGAATTATTCAGGGCCCAAGGCGAGAGGCAATGAAATGTGCCCTTCGGTTGGAGTCATAGAGCTGGCGATTGACCATTTTTTGTGGATATAGAAAACTAATGATCTTTTTCTATAATTGTCGTATATTTACCTTTTTAGTTGAGGTATATTCGGACTCTTTCGATTGACCGAATTTTTTATGTGGAGATGTGTATTCACAGACACCTGAGAAAAGGGTCATTATGTCGGACTGACTTTGCATAAAACAGTGGACTACTAATAGATATATTCAGTACTGTATCGTAAAGAATGAAGCCACAATCCTACTTCTAGTAGGTAGTCATTGCGTGAGTATAAAACCGAGAAGTTGCTTCGATTTCTAAGAGAGTCTAACAAAGAAAATAATGTTTCGGTTTTTTAGGAAACAGAACGCTGATCACCTAGTTTTTACTATCAAATTGATCTGCGATATCCGAATTTCATGCTAAATAAAAAAATTAAAGAAATAGAGAGTGAAGAGAGTGAAACAGATGTTAAATGCATCATTGTCATCATGTCACAAGAGGACACTCCACTTTTTATGATAACTTCTCAACACTCAATTACACGAAGGAAGCTGTATTATTAAAAAAAAAAACACATTTAAGTGACAGATGTCACAGATAATATCATATTGTGTTGCCGTCTACAGTACGTTAGAATTCAATGTGACAGAAATGGAAAAGATACAGCTTGTAACGGTCTTATAAATGTAATTTTTGAAGAACTGTTGCTCAGAAAGGTGATTGACCTGAAAATGGAATTTCGAATGTTAATTTTACTAGAATTTTTATCAAAAATTATTGCAATATGGTCTACATTGTGATACAGATTTATTTGGTTTTTTATTAATCTAGTGAGAAATATCATATTATTGAGCTTGTGAGCGAGCTTCATATTTGCAATTAGCATCCCAAATTGTAAAGTTTTACAACAGTAAAAGAATTGCACTTGTAATATTTAAATATACAATAATAAGATAGATTTAATATAATGTCTAGATATGTTTACTTTTTTTCTATATTTAACTTTAAAACTACCGTTTAAATAATATATTGAACCATAAGAAAGTTACAGTTAAACTAGAAAAAGGTAAAGTTATACAATTTGACTGAACATTTTTATTTCTAGAAAATCTCCCATACACACTAGTGATACCAGAAATACGCTTAAAACTTGTGTTCTAAAAACCGTGAAATGTATTCTATTAGACTTCACGGCGAGCAGGCTCAGCCAATGTATTTACAAATCAACGCTAGATAAAAACTAACTGGTTTAATGTTTTACAATAAATATAATATTGTGGTTGACTGAACTTTGGCAAAACAAACAGATTCTTTGAAATTCTGCTAATGTTCTGTATTTTATTTCCACAGCGTATTTTTATAATTATTATGTTACTATTTCCATAAATAATTATGAATGAATGTAAAAAATATATTCTTAATTAAAATATACTACAGAATGTGTTTTTATTGTTATTTTGAGATGACGTAGAGTTTGAATATCAAAGTTTTCTTGGATATTTTTACCACGAATCATTATTATGTGAAAAAACCGCCTCCTTGGTACAGTGGTTGACGCGTGAGCGTAGAACCGAGGGGATCTGGGATTCGAGTCCCGGTGGAGACGAAGAAAAAAAAATGTCTCGGTCTGGCAGGACACAGAAGGCTGATCACCTACTTGTCCCTAAAGGAAATGGATCAGTGAAACAGATATATGCATAATGCATCTGCCCCTTACCCCACTAGGGGACACGGGACTTCACTTTATTATGTAGTAACTTTTTACAACATGACTGCATTATATTAATTACTCAGCAATTTTTATCACTATGTTCTAGAATATGTTTGTAAGGATGTATGGATGTATGGATGTTTGTTACTCTTTCACGTAAAACTACTGAACTGATTACAATGAAATTTAGCACACATATAGAGGGTAACTTGAATTAACACATAGGATAGTTTTTATCCCGGAAATCCCACGGGAACGGGAACTATGCGGGTTTTCCTTTGCAAACGCGGGCGAAGCCGCGGGCGGAAATCTAGTACTATAATAATTTTAAGATTATCTACAATTTTCACCTGCATTTACAAATAAATTCATTAAAAAGTCAGCCACTAAAATCAATGTAGCAAGTTGGAAAACATTGCGAACAATTTCACCAGCCGCAAGTCGAAATCAGTTGAGAACTTGTTTGTAGTTCATGTTCTCGTTTTAGTAATGCTTATTTTGTACGAATGTTTGCGGCTTCTAATTTATTGTTTTTGTTCGAACGGACATGGAATATTAAGGTAATAAGGAGTAAAAGGAAGCTTGAGGATAGTGACAAGTATGGCAAGTATAATAAATAATATTTCTAGTATAATCTATACTTATCTATATTTCTTTAATATTAGACAGCTGAAGAGTGTTTGTTTGTTTGAACACACTAATATCGTGAACTACTGGTCCGATTTGAAAAATGATTTAGGTGTTAGATAGCCCATTTATCGAGAAAGGCTATATATCATCACGCTAAGACCTACAGGAGTGGAGCAATGCGGGTAAACCCGCTGGGCATAGCTAGTATGTTATAATCGTAGTGTGTTTTATAATACATTTATTATAACACGTACCGGAATGACTTAGTTTTTCGAATTGGGTGTATACAAAGTAAAAACATGATTAAAAATTCGATTTATGTCGATCAATAGTTTACTGTTTAATTATAATATCCCCGGTTATAGAGGTAACATCATAGCTTCCATAATATAACTGCAACAAATGCATAATAAATGTATTCAATGTTGCTAGTAGTAAATTTGCTAATGATATATTTTTATTGTGGCAATGAAGAAGAATATAAATAATAAATAAATAAATAAATAAATAATAATAACTTTATTGACATAAGTAAATAGGTACAGCTTAAATATGAATCCATAGGCTCCTGAATTAGTTAAATACTGTGTCTCAGGAGCCAGTGGCTTCTCCCATTAAATTCTTAACAGTATACCTACGTTATACAAAAGAAAATTTTAAAAATTACAAGTAAAGGTGGAAAGCGCTTTATATACTTGAAAATAATATATTGTTAGATATTATGTAACAGTAAACAGAGAGCGCGATACGCGTTACGTTATAATTATTTTTAAGATATAAGAGGCTGGGTTAAATATTTTAACTTATACTAATATTATTTTACTTTATAACATCAATGTTATCAATGTTGACTGTTAAAATGTCCCCATATTTATATCAGCACAAAAAAAGTTGGCACAGATAAATTAATATCTGCTCGTCTAATTTAATTTGTGTCAACCGCATGTTTCATCTGAGTCACGCGCCACACCCAATTAAGAGCCCATAAAAAAAAACAAATAAAAAAAATATTCTAGAAGACAATTCCTTTGTCATTCAGATCGCGTAATCGTAATATCCGATTATCGTTTAACTTTTTAAATTGAAATAAGGGTTGGCGAAATTTCTTTTATAGGCAAAAATAAATGGGACCCAGATAATCTTGTTTGCAAAGTTTGCGTTTTTATTTCTGTGTAATAATATGATAAAAATTTGGACATATTTTTTGCGTTTTGTAAGCTATGTCGTTACATAGCTCCGATCTTATCTGAATAGGGCTGTTTTATGATATTTTTATAACTTTAGCGGTATCACTGAGGCGGTGAAAAAGTCTTTATGACAATTTTTAGGCTAAATACGTGTCGTGTGTTCTAATGGTTCAAATACGATAATGATCATGTAAAAAGTTGACCTTAAACTTTATTTAGTCACTAAATGTGTGTTTAAAAGATTTTTATTGAGTATAAAATAATGTCATGTTTACGTATGAAATACCCAATTTTTTTTCTCTTTTAAAAATGTAGTCTACTCCTAATCTTTCATTAATTATACTGTAGAATTTAGGCATTAACTTTTATGTTTTACTAGCGGTCCGCCCCGGCTTCACCCGTGGTGCAGGTTTCCGTTTTCTCTCCATAACTCATAAGAACCATCCTCATATTTCAAAGAATATTATAATAAAATAATCGAAATCGGTCCACCCGTTCAGGCGTGATGCCGTGACCAAGGGAAATAGGGATTCATTTTTATATATGGAGATTTACCCCTTCTATAAGGAAACTATAAACACCCGGTAATTCAACAAACCGATATAATAAATCTATAAACTAGATTGGTATATCAATTTCATCGAAATTGCAATACATCTTCTTCTTATATATAAAAATGAATCGCAAAATGTGTTGGTACTACTATATATATAACTACGGTATATGTATAACTCGATAACGGCTGAACCGATTTCGATAATTCTTTTTTTATTATATTCCTTGAAGTACGAGGATGGTTTTTATGTAGAGAAAACGTAAATATGTACCACGGGCGAAGCCGGGGCGGACCGCTAGTTGTATATAAAAACAAATTATTTATACACAAGAAATGTATAATAAAGTTTATTTTAAATATGAAACAAATAAAAGCAATGTTCCTACGATGCACATAAATAATATGTTAATTAGATTTATTACCCGCGCGCTCTCTCATTTTAATTGTAGTAATAATAATTTATATTTATTTAACAAAATTGTTTATTCAGGATCATTTCTTTGGGGTATTATGTCTTTAAGTACATAAAATAAAGTAGTGTAATGTGTGTGAAGTAGTTAAACACTAAATTGTTATTAATTTTATTTTCAAGATAATTTTTGATGTAGACTAGAATTTGTGTTGTAGACTTTCATAATTATATAATAATTAATATAGAAGGTGGTCTTGGTAGCTTCTAAACCCAGCAGATTCAAATCTTACAACGCAAAAAACATTAAAATCCATTCAGCTATTCTTGTGTTTATTTATTTACTTATTTTTTATATGTGTTAAAACATTCTCGTAGATAATGTACTCTGTTACTAACACGACATTTTTTTATATATTGTATAGGTAATCTAAGTAATACTATCAATAAAGTAATGTATTGTACTATAATATATTTTTCGATACAAAGTCACGATTAGGATTGTAATTGATTAACTTCACATTGATGAATCGTACTTACGTGCTTAGCTCACATCTTTTCTTGACATATTTAGTTCCTAAATATAAAGAAATACTAGATTAGGACTCCGCTTCATTCGCCTATTACTTGAATGAAAACTCTAATCGAGATTAAAATCGGTCTTAAGATCAAATTTCAAATATATGCGGTCAATATTTACTTGTGATGGAGTATCAGCTAACATTTTATGCATAATTTAATACGCGTAATTTATTGAGCATAAAGTATGTTAGGATATTCAATCAATTTAATACACAATAATTGTTAATTGGTTTATGTCCATTTGTTCTTAAAAATATCTGGTACGATTTTGACCGAGATGACTGTATTTTTCTGAAAATTTTCTACAAATATCTATCTATTATAATACACGAAGTCAAGCCTCTTTAGTTATGGTACTATATCTTAATATATATAAATCTCGTGTCACAATGTTTGTCCTCAATGGACTCCTAAACAACTTAAACGATTATAGTAAAATTCGCACACCATGTGCAGTTCGATCCAACTTGAGAGATAGGATAGTTTTAACATGTAGATTAGGGTGGAGTGATAATGTATGGAAGAAATTTTTTTTTGTTTTTTTCAAACGGCATAGCGACAGAAAGGTGCCTTTTAATGAGTGAATTCAGCATACAAAATATTGTTTACCTGTCTTGATGTTTTGAGGTGCCCCAACCCAATTGAAAATTAGAAAAATATGATTTTTTCGCAAACTTTGATTTCTTTTTTAATCACAGTATTTTTATGGCCGTCAAGTCTATTATATAACAAACTTCTTTGTGATACACTAAATAATAGTCTGATTAGTTGTTTTAACGTATTTCATTAATGAAAATGATATTATAGAGGAATGAAAATATCAGAAATAAGTAATTATTTAGTACTAGCTGCGCTCGCGGTTGCCTCGCGGTTTCACCCGCGTGGCTCCGCTCCTGTTAATCTAAGCGTAATGATATATAACCTATAGCCTTCCTCAATAAATGGGCTATCTAACACCGAAAGAACTTTTCAAATCGGACCAGTAGTTCTGGAGATTAACGCGTTCAAACAAACAATATCTTCAGCTTTATAATATTAGTATAGATTATAATATTAGTATAGATAACGCTGTTTTTTTTTCAAAATAAGGCATTAGCAGTCGTGATACTGATGCTCTTGCCATTATAAAATCATTTTGTTTACTTTTTCAGCAAACTGCACTTGAAGCTTATGTCACCAATTTGATAATATGCTTTACGGCCTGGGCAAGGCATAGAAAATCTTTGATATTCTGAAACTTAGTCAAACCGCTTTTCACAATGTCTTTTAAGGTTTCTTCAGATAAATTAGAAGTTAGAGGCTCAGTTTTCTTACATTCTTGCCACATAGTTAAGTCGGTATAATCTTTTGAGCAAGTACAAGAGAGTTATAAAAAAAATGCATTTGCAACTTCAAATATCAAATAACCTTTGGTACTGAGTGACAAAATACTTCAGTTATCTTTTCTTGTTCTTTTTTGTTAGTTTGTCGGTCTTGATAAGGTTTTAATAAGCGTCTATATTCATCGAATACGGTGTGTCGAATAAGTTGTAGTACTCTATTCAAGCTAATAGTGGGAAGCGATGCTTTTCGCCACACATCAAACATTTCCGTAGCTAATCTTTCGGATAAATCATGAATTTTGTTATTTTATCAGGTTTAAATTCATATCTAATAAATAAGTAATAGTTTCTTAGCATCAGTACAAGTTGGTAATTGAGGCACTGGGTACTTCTCTGGCAAACAAAATACAGGACAACATGTCGTTTGTCGTATTTTGACTTGCAACACTTTACTGTAACAAAGCGAAATTATAGATAGAACTCACATCAAAAATATTAAATTATGATCTTAATTGTATTTACGTGTGAAATGTAATTAAGAAATATTACGAACATTAGTGTTATTTCCTTAACGGCACTGTTTATAATCAACGTTTCCTACAATAAAGGTCGGCGCAAACGGGCCACCGACCAGAGCCTCTGGTAGCCAGCGATAGCCACTTTTTTATATATTGAAATATTATATATTCTGTGTCTTCCTGTTGGCAACCAACGAGATAACACAGAATCTGATTTAGCGTTAATTTGTCAAAATTAAACTTTAATGATTTTCGACTAAATTTTTTGAATTTCTGAAAGTTCATGATGTTGGGGGCACCTCTAAATGTATCATCTGCAAAGTATAATTTTGCATGTGTATTTATGAGCAATAATGACATCTTTTTACAGGTATGCCGAAACGAAAATGAAAAAAAATATTTTTCACTCCACCCTAATGTAGATACCACGGGCGAAGCCGGGGCGGACCACTTGTAATTATATAGTTCATACATGAATAGCATGCTCATCACTTCAGCTAGCGTGGATTACAGTTTCGATTCTCAAAGCACATGCTAGAGTTAAGATCTCCTTGGTTGTGAGAAGCTATCGATTTTGAGATGAGCCAAATTCTACTGACATAATATCTGCTAGATAGTTACTATACTAGAATTCCACCCGCCGCTTCGCCCGCGTGTTAATGAAATGGATTTCAAGGATTAAAAGTAGTCTATATCTTAATATGGGTCTTCAGCTACCTACATACCTACCAAATTTTATTGTAATCGGTTAAGTAGTATTTGCGTGAAATAGTAAAAAAACATCCATACATCCATCAACAAACTTTCGCATTTATAATATTAGTAGGATTTGGCTCATGCTACATACATGCTGGGCGGGACACGCGGTAGAGTCGTAACCGTTCCCGCAGTTCCGTCCAAAGCAGCGCGATGGAACAGAGTGGGGTTTTAGTCGGTAGGAATCCGACATAACCACGGCTCCATCCCCGGGAGCCGGGGGTATCTAAGAAGATTTCCCCACTATAAAAAAAAAAAAAAAAAAAAAAAAATGCTACATACATATTTTCGTGTGGGCTTTTTGATGATGTTTCTCAAAGCAATGCCAATTTTTTGAACTTTGGAATAAATAATGTGGCAGTGTAAATTTAGTTTAAAAATTCGTTAAGTCTTTAATTTCTTGATACTCTGGTTCTTGTGAAATCAGCAAAAATAAAGGAGAACGTCAATCATAGGATTTCACGCAAAGTTCAAAGTTTGAATCCGAGATAAGTTTATTCACCGAAATAGAAACAAGAGGCTCTTTAATTGAATTAATACATTTAAATAGGCTGAATTTCAGCATTGTGCGAATCGAAAATGTTTCAGTCATTCTTGGCGAGTTTGTATTTCTTAGGATATTGTTTTGGATTTTCTTAATCTCTTCAATTGGGTTAATATTTATGAATGTTGGCATTCATTTTAATTTACTATAGGTGTATTGTATTATATACTAGCGGTCCGCCCCGGCTTCGCCCGTGGTACATATTTTGCAATGAAAAAGGTAGCCTATGTTCTTTCTCAGGGTCTAAAGATTTTTTTTTTTTTTTTTTTTTTTTATGCAATAGGGGGCAACAGAGCAGATGCGTCACCTGGTGGTAAGTGCTCCACGTCGCCCATATGTACGCACAGTGTCAGAGACATTGTGAGTATGTTGCCGGCCTTTCAAGTAGGAATATGCTCTTTTCTTGAAGGTCCCCAGTTCATAGCCGTTTGGAAAAGCCGCATGAGGGAGTTTGTTCCAGATGTCTGTAGTGCGCGGGAAGAAAGATCTTTTAAAGCGCACAGTTGTAGATTGCCAACAGTCAAGGTGGTGAGGGTGGTATTGTTGACGATGTCGTGCTGTACGGTGATGGAACTCGGCGGCGGGTAATGTTCCAAACAACTCTTCAGAGCACTCCCCATAGTAAATGCGATAGAGAACGCATAAGGAAGCGACATCTCTTCGCAGCGCCAAAGTATCAAGCCGATCGGTGAGACTTGGCTCGTTAACAAGTCGTACAGCTCTCCTTTGAATACGGTCAAATGGAAGGAGGTATTGTTGGGGTGCCCCGGCCCAGATGTGGGAGCAGTATTCCATGTGCGGCCTGACTTGCGCCTTATATAACTTGAGGCGATGGTTCGACGTGAAATACTGCCCCGCTCTACAGAGCACACCAAGTTTTTGTGAAGCCAACTTGGCTTTTCCTTCCAAGTGACAAGAAAACTGTACGTTACTCGAGATTTCGAGACCAAGGATTCCGATACTGGCTGCGGCTGAGAGAGGAGTACCCTGAAAAGTAGGAGCTATGACGAAGGGGAGCTTTTTAGCGGTAAAGGCGCATACCTGTGTCTTTTTGGGGTTAAATTGGACTAGGTTTAGTCGGCCCCATTCTGAAACCTCTTGTAAAGAAGTTTCAATCTCAGACACGAGGTTGTTCCGGCACTCGATGATGCGCTCCTGAGAAATATTGCTGCGGCCGGTATATACTGCATCACCAGTACTGTCATCTGCATAGCAATGAATGCTGCCGTTGAGCAGCATATCATTGATATGCAGAAGGAACAGAGTGGGAGACAAGACACAGCCTTGTGGGACACCAGCATTCACAAGCTTAGGATCAGAGCAGGAACCGTCGACTACGACACTCATGCTACGCTCTGTGAGGAAACTGGCGACCCACTGGCAAAGTTTCTCAGGAAGCCCATAGGAAGGAAGCTTCGCAAGAAGCGCTTTGTGCCATACCCGGTCAAAGGCTTTCGCTATGTCCAAGCTGACTGCTAAGCCTTCACCCTTGCTCTCGATCGCCGTTGCCCATCGATGAGTTAAATATACAAGAAGATCACCAGCTGAGCGACCGCGACGGAAACCGTACTGTCGGTCACTGATCAGCTGGTGCTCCTCCAGATAATTCAACAGCTGGCGATTGATAACGGTTTCCATTATCTTGGAGAGCAAGGAAGTGATGGCTATGGGTCGATAGTTGGACGGATCCGAGCGATCGCCCTTTTTCGGGATGGGATGCACTAATGCTTTCTTCCATGAATTCGGGAAAACGCATGTGGAGTAGGAGTGCCGGAAAAGGCGCACGAGGACCGGTGCCAACTCTGGTGCACACATCTTCAGCACAATTGGAGGAATACCGTCGGGGCCACTCGACTTGTGGACATCTAGAGCGAACAGTGCCTTACGCACAGCACTCTGGGTAAATCGGATGTCCGGCATAGAGCCCTCAAGCCGTGGGATGATAGGTGGTGAGTTCCCCATGTCATCTAAAGTCGAGTTTGCGGCGAAGAGGGAGCTAAGTAGATCAGCTTTCTCTTTTGCCGTGTGGGCCAACTGGTCATTCTCCATGCGCAGAGATGGTAGGGACGGCTGACAGAAGTTCCCTTGCACAGCTTTGGCGAGTGCCCAAAAAGCTCGTGTTCCCGAAGGAAGTCGGTCGGTCGAAGATTGTCTGTGCCAAATTTAATCAAAATCGGTCCAGTAGTTTATGCGTGAAAACCATACATACATACATTAAACCTTTCCTCTTTATAATATTAGTATAGATATAGATATTTTTATGGTATTATTAGTTGAATCCTTTCATATAGAGCCCCGATGTAAAAGAAAAAAGAGCGTGTGTGCGAACACACGTGTCAGAAGTGAAACTTTTTTGGTAACACTCAAAGATACCAAAATCGTCGCCTAAATCCATGACATGACGGTATTGCCTTGACGCGGCCTTGAAATTTTTGTCTCAACGCGCTTAAAGAAGAAAAAGTTAAAAACTATATTTTCCTTCACAACGATCGAGGAGAGAGAATCTTAAGACAATCAAAAAGAGAAACAAAAGAGAATCTTAAGACATCCCTACATTAAAATGAATAAATTAATAGAGAACTGGACGTATTGTGGAATTGAAGCAGTTTTAAGTGCTTTTATATTCCCGTATTGCCCTGAGGGTAAAACGAAAAAGACTTAGGCGATCCTCACACTGCCCCGCATCATGCTGCATGTTGCGTGACTGCGTGTTTAACGTTACTTGTAAGTATCTCCGTTTGTATAGAAAACACGCACAGTCCAACACACTGAAAATGCAACCACGCGCGTTGATGCGGATCACGCGCATACACGCGGAGAAACATGCATCCCCGCGCGTAGATGCGGGGCGAGACGCAAGGTATGGCACACCGAATCCCGCAGTGCCGCGCGTGATTTTGAATGGGCGTGACGTCGCGTATGTGTTAGAAAATGGATCTCGATATCGATCGATTTATTAACAAATGACCCATTTAAAGATCTTGTTTGTAAATAAGGATGTACCCATGTATCTTCTATAGGCACGATTTCTTTTAATTTGACCGTACAAAAACCAAACAGTTAGTATAATGGCAGCGTCCTGAATGAGTTCCACACTAATAACAATTTTTATCAAAACTATCGGGATGCTCACACCGCAGAGAACGGCGAATAAATGATTAATGAGAGCCGCCGCGCCGTGCGTGAATCTACAAATGCACCTACGCGCGCGAGTGCGCAAAAAACCCGCACGATGATGCAGATCTGCACTCCCGCAGGAACGCGCGTAGGTGCTTCGACATGCAACATGCAGCGTGATGCGGGGCAGTGTGAGGATCGCCTTAAATCAGAGTCAGAAATAATTCGAAGCATCTAGAATATTCTCAGAAATTCCATTTCTAGAGAAAGAGTAACAATGCTATTACAAATGAAATGGGATTCCAAAAGTATACAAGGAGTTTTTTTTATTTATGCATTAATTTAGTATTCACATCAACACATTTTGGATAGTGTTCCATCTTATTGATAAATTAAGAAAAATATCCAAACACCAAATTTGATATCGCAACTTACTGATAGAAAGTACTTAGATATTATGGCTACTGCTATATAATATTTATTTATTTATTTATTTAAATTAAATACACACAACAGGTCACGATCTTGCCGGACCCATAGGCGACATATCAATTTCGGGAGCAGATCGCAACCCAACAAAATGTGTACAATTACTACTACAATGAGATACAGCTTACAGTTATTTAAAGCGTGTTACAATAAATTCATAATTAAAAATTCAATAATTAAATATTAGATATAAAAGAAAGACAATTAAAATAATTTAAATAATGGTTTCTTATAAGTACCATAATAACAAAATTACAAAATTAGACAACTAGGACATCATTTCACTATTTGACAAACATGTTCTTTGAATATGTTTATTCGATGATCAAATATATCAAAATCGGGAAATTTTTTGGATAAATCATTGTATAAACGGCAGAAACGAGATATAGGGTTATAAAAAGAGGTATTATTCCTGGTTAAAGATAAAGAAAAAGTATTGTTAGTCCGGAAGCGAAATGAAGCATTAAAATTAACAGTTGACAGTAGCGACGGAGAGTGGATAGATGAGTGAACGATTTTATGGAGTGTTATGAGTTCTAGCCTCTGTCGACGCTTTTCCAACGAGACAAGATTAAATTTCTCAAGAAGAATTTCGTAGCTAGATCCACTTCGTCCGATGTGGTAACGAAGAGAAACCAGCCTTAAGCAACACTTCTGAAGTCGTTCAATGCGTCTGATGTGAATTGTATAGTGCGGTGACCATATGACACAGTTAAATTCTAGGATTGAACGAATCAGGGTTTTAAACAAATGTAAAAGACTAGATGGTGTTTTAATACCCTTCGTGATCCTTGAGATAAACCCAAGGAGACGAGAGCTTCTATTAATAATGTCATCGAAATGACTTCTAAAAGACAATTTGTCGTCAAAGTAGACACCAAGATCTTTAATGACGGAAACACGAGGAAGAAGCTGACTGTTAAAACTGTAATTAAAATTTAATTTGTTAAACTTTCGCGTAAAGCTTATAACAGCACATTTATTAACGTTCAGGGTCATTTGGTTAAGTTCACACCATTTCGCTATAGAATCTAGGTCATTTTGTAGTGTATAAGCATCTTGAATATTGGCCACAGTGGAGAATACCTTTAAGTCATCAGCATACATAATAGACTTAATATACTTTATTTAGGAGTTCAAATTTCTTATTTGATTATTAAATATGTAATGTGTGACCATAGGTTGATCCAGCAATGGATGCACGCATACAATAGTGAGTCATTAATATAACAAATAACATTTGTTAATTCCAGTGTAAACAGTTGGAATTGCTAAAGTTAGTGTAACAACCGTCACATTGTTGTGAATATTGACCTGATTTATATGCACTATCCTTCACTTTTATGGCTATGTTTATTCGTTTGTTATTACGCATTTGATGGACTTGTAATTTTATAGCTGAAAATGACGTATGGTTTGTAAAATTTGTGGTTTTGTGATATTTACATAAAAAATATTTTAGTTATAAATTTGTATGTTTATAAGTTCTTTGAATACTTATATTATAATGTGAATATCTATGTCTACAGCTCAGCGAGAGGAAGATTTTGATGGCTTCCAACGCAGTTGAAGCAGCGGGGCCCTGCTAGTAGGTAGTCTCTAATTTTATAGCTCAACTTGAATAAAGTTAATTATGTTACATGGGTCATTTATTGTGTACTTTTTATCTTTCCTCATTCTGTAGAATGAGGTATGTATGTACGAGTATGTACTATGTAGGTCCGTAGTACCATTTTGATGTCTATAGTATTTGTATTAGTTATTACCTACCTATTCATTTTGTTATAAAATATATAAATAGTTAGATTGTCTAGTTCACAACTTGTTCTTTAAAAATTTTGTAGCCTCTTCTGATTAATATCAATGTAATCTGCATCGTCTCTAAGTTAAAGAAAACGAATCATTGAATCGGATGTTGCATTTTCTCTTATTTTCCATATTCTAGCTATACATTCCTCTTATCACAAAGGGATATTCCTTCAGGGTATCAAAGGTATTAAGGGCTGTAATGGCTGAGATAGGAAACGTCTTAAGGGACGGACGCATTAGAAAGAATTGCGTATAAGGATAACCATTTTAATTCGGTAGCTATAATTGACTGGCACCTTGGGAGCGTGTATTTTCTTGTGTGAAATTGTTTTATATACAGTAAATTGCTTGTACATAATTATTATGTATTTTCAAGAAGGAATTATGTTGATAATATTATAGAGGTTAAGACATGCTAAATTTCGCCAAAAATATAATTTGTTGCTATTTCCATAAAAAAGTTTTTAAATTTGGAGGAGATTTAGGTATACAAGGTATATATCTAGGTATAATATCTAGGTTCCTCTGTAAGGTTAATAAATATGTCTAATGCATACGATTTTAAACATAAAAAAATAGGCCAAGGTTAAAACTTCATAACTCTAAATTGTTTGATTTTGATTAAATCTTCTAAAACAATGTAGCGCGTGGTGCGGAAATGGAAAGCGGACTTAAGAAACATAATTAACTTTTACATTACAACCAATAATAGAACCAGAATATTATTTATAAACTGTATTATTATTACGACTAAGTAATTAAGAGTAACATTCGTTATATGTATATTGAAAGATGACAGTAAAGTTGTAAAGGTCGCGGAAGAATTCTAACCAATACCCGCGGCCCCATCATTAAAGCGGCTCGACGGAACACAGTGGAGTTTTAGTCGGTAAGAATCCGATATAACCCACGGCTCCTTCCCCGGGGGCCGTGGGTATCTTTGGAAGATTTCCCCACTATAAAAAAAAAAGAAAAAAAAAGTAAAGTTGTAAAAATTACAGGATATGCCTGGAATAACATATTGTAGAGTAACTTAATAAATTATTATTCGCACGTTCAAACTTATCTTATAGTGGTATTTCAAATAAGTATAATGTCTATTCTACTTGTTCCCGTTTATATTTCTTTTATAATATACGAGCGGTCCACCCCGGCTTCGCCCGTGGTACTTGTTTTCTCTCCATAAGAGCCATCCTCGTACTTCAAGTAAAATAAAAAATTAATTAACGAAATCGGTTCAGCCGTTCTCGTATTTTGTGCTTAATAACACATGCTTATTTTATAAAGATATATTTTAAACCAAATATTTCTCTATCAAGTTAACCATTCCATAAACTCAGTTTAAAAGTAAGATTAAAACATAGCACCTGAAAATATAGAAATAAACAAGTTATAGCAGAACAAATGTATTCCTGTCACAGATGTTATATAAAAATGACGAATGGATCACGCGTTGTCTCCGAACTTTCATACGTGAGACGATTTTATAGTTATTCTTTCAATTTATTGTTATTTACTGTGCTGGTTAACGAGGTGAGAGAAATAGAAGTATCTTTTCAAAATAATACTGTTTATTCGACTTAATCTCACTTAAATTCATTCTTTGTAAATAAACTAAAATAAACCTCTTATTTTTTTGAAATTCTACCTATTTGTCCAATAAATATATTTGGTATTACCACGAAACAATTTAAACACAGTCTAACTTTAAACCAGGGATCTGTCACTTTAATAGTTGTCTATGTGTAATACGACAAAACCAGATTAAAGAGAACCCGCGCTAAAAGTTAAACACTGTCTCAAACTGTCACTGCTTCTGTTCTACGTATTTTATTTGACCCAAAGCGCTAAGTTATAATAACCATAAGGTTTTTCTGAATTAGATATTGTTGGTTTTATAGCATTCAAATGCCTTATAAATACAAAATTTATAAATAATAGAAAAAATACGGGACGCCCCGGATTGGCGTGAAAGGATGCGGGTTCGAGTCCCGCCTCGTGATCGAATTTTTTCTATTCTTTATAAATTTATATTTTTTTCTGTCAAACCAGTGGAAAAACACATGAGACTTCTAAAATGTTATTTCAATTTTACGATCCGTCATCTACACTTTACAATGGAACCTTTTGACTTTTATAGCGTGTCACACGTTACAATGTACTGGGAGTTAAGAAACAATGTTGTCATTAATAATTGACCACAAAACCATAAAATATATGACGTCAAAAAGTAGGAGTAGGTGGACAATTCTCTTATGCCGCTATGCAGTGGAATTAATATGATTGTGTTTTGAATGTTAACTATTTGTTTTGATATCCAATCTCGATGATCATAATGTTTTATTTCGTTGTTGTTTTTCAGATTTGTTGATAGAGGAGGAAGAAAAGTTGAATTATTAAGGAAATAGTGAACGTTAAACAGATTTATAAGGTGGACGCTCTTTGCCTATTCTCACAATATGTTTTTGACGTGACAACGTCTTATAATTCGATAGCGCCGGCTGCACGCACGAAAAAACATGACTCATGCGGCGTTACCTCGCTCTGAGGCGTTCCATTTAAGGCTTGAAGTGTGAGCGAGAGCGCGGAACGAGCGACAAAGAAGCAGAATCGGACGTTGTCACGTTCAACTATCGTCAGTAAACCGACTTTACAGACAACCAATTTTTTTTTTGTAAAACTGTTTTGTTGATTTTGGTGTTGTCGAACATGACTCTCAACTTTTTGTTTTCTTCTCGAACAAGGTCATGTTGCAGCGTAGCTATTGTGCTCAGAAGCTTTCCTTGCAACTAGCCAAAATAAGCTATAGTCATATTGAGTAGCCATAGAGTCATCAGATCATCTTAGCTAAAACAAAAACTACAAGTAAAACAGATGTGTTTCAAAAGATAAACGAGACATAATTAAGTGTAATACGGTAATCTGGCCACTACAAGTCGTAAAAAAACCTCCAAATCCAGTTTATACTCTTGTAATCCGACTTTTGATTACCTCCCAAATTTGAATACCCCTAATGAACATTTCGTAGTAATGATTCCCTTAGCGATGTTATACAGAAATAATTAAACACTTTTTTCTCTGAGGATCCATTTTAATTTGCCCCAAAACACTTAACATTAAGTGGAAAATCGTGTTTGGAGGATTTTCTTAATTTTTCGCGCAACGGTTGTAATGTTGAGTAATTCTGGAATGTTCGATGGGTAAGTTTTAAATTTTCTGCGGTTTGAACTCAGACAGCGGGTTGATTGGTGGTCTCCGCTTTTTATGGTGAAGACAATTTTCTTTTGATAAGCGTGTGAATTGTGTAAAATATATGGGAAAAGATTGGGAGGCTATTTTTAAAAGTAATTATGCTATATTTTAGTTAATAAAGAAGAATACCTTATAAAGTAAACGAAAATATTAAAGTATAGTAGTCGCATCGATATGGAATTTTAGAAGTGTAAAGTTAAGCATACAATTTATTTTTAATCATTCTGAGATATCAAAATTTGATATCACACACCTTCTAGAAGATAAAAATTAAATATTAAAACTTGTTATAATAAAAAATATTAATGACACTTCCTATCACAAACAACACAGACAACAAAATATTAATGATACCCTTAACAATGTACTTCAATAGAATTGGTAACCGAAGTCACGTCAGATTCACAGACATCCATCCAAAGGTACACGTTTCGAATAGAAGGTACCTAATTTCGCAGTTTTATAGAGAAAGAACGCAATTTGCTGAAATGCGTCGAAACGACAATAGGAAGATGGGCCATTGATTTAATGCCTCATTGTTTGGTGCGGGTGACAAATGTTGGTCGTCTGAATTGGTAGGGGAGTTTTTCCCTGATTTGTCGATCTGGACTTGTTGATTTTTGGATTCGTGTTATGACTTTTGTATGAGAGATTATTATCATATTAAAAGTAATTTTTCTTTGATTTGTTGATGTGAACTAGTTGATTTGTGGAAATCTCGTTGGTTACGACTTTTCTATGAGAGATTATTATCATAGAAGTTAGTTTTTTCACTGATTTGTTGATTTTTTGAAATCTCTCTTGTTATGAATTTTCTATGAGAGATGATTATGCAAAAATTTAGTTTTTTTCTCTGATTTGTCGATCTGAACTTGTTGATTTTTGGAATCTCCCTTGTTATATTATCATTCATGGGGGATTATGGTAGTGGTGTAATGTTATGAATTTAATGGAAAGAGAAAACAATAATTGATGAATTGTATGGTATTGTGTATATTAGTATTTTTTACATCTCAGAGTATTTGCTAATAATTATAATACAAGAAATAGTTCCTCATGTATGTTAAAATTGTATCCATAAAGATAATGACCTAAATTGTCTACGTCCAACTATCTGCCTGTCCGTTTGAATATAAAATGAAAAATATGTAATATGTTCAGAGAGTCAGATGATGTAATAAAAAGTCCACATGAGCGAATAAAAATACATAATATATCCAGGCCTTAAATAATTAAATCAAACAAATTGTTTTACATTTGTTTATTCGTTGTAGCAATTAATACGTAAGGATAACGATTCACCATAAATTGTTAATTCGTTTTGGCCCAACGTTTATCGATCTAGCTTAATTGTATTGAGATACATGTTATAGAGATGTATGTATGTATGTCGATCAACGCGGAACGTAAATAAATTAATTAAGACGTAGTTTCGCGAAATTCTATTACGAGAACTATTAAAATGTAAATTAGCTTTTAGACGTTATGGGTTTGGTGTTTAAGATCTTGTGAGGAAAATCACATATTTTCAAGGATGCCAATAACATCTTTCAACTTATGGGCTTATTTTGCATACATGGATTTTTTAAATAAACGTATAAAAATACAGTAAGCTATCTCTGATGATGATAATTAGAAATGTTATTTTACTAGTGCTATATAACAATATATTATGTAATTTGCCAAAAATTGTTTACCACCTATTGTATAATATTACACATTCAATAACAATCTTTGAATATTTATTTATATAGCATATTTTATGTTAATTGTTTGGTTCGTAAGCACATAATCGGATCTCCAAAATGAGATACAGTATTATGTTATAAATACTTGTCTAACAAAAATAAAATATGATAAAATAAACCGAGCTACAAACTTGGATGTAATAAGGACATTTTGCGAGTAAATTTCCTAATTTCGTTCGGAGGGAAAATCACGAAATCCTTTTGTAAACTTCAACGGAAGGTCGTTTATTTTGTACGGAACACTAAAACCACTGCGTGACTTCTCCTTAATTGAGAGAATATTATTTGTAGCCGGTGCAATAAATATTTTATTTGTTTGTTGTTTTTATCTGTATTGTAATACATATTACATTAGAATCAATACCACAACATCAGATATTATAATGATCAATAAAATAACTGTTAAACATTGTAGTAAAGATTTTTTAAAAACGTTTCATAATAATACGATAATTTAATCTTGTTAAAAGTGTTTTTTTTTACTCTATTCATCTATTAAAGTGATGTTTGATAAAATATAAATAGAACTCCTTCTTTTTCCATTATTTTATGTTCTTTTCTTTCCTGTAACGAATTGCTAAAAACGTGATTTCACAGCATCACTACATAGTATAAAACAAAGTCGCTTTCTCTGTCCCTATGTCTCTTTGTATGCTTAAATATTTAAAACTACGCAACGTATTTTGATACGGTTTTTTTTAATAGATAGAGTGTTTCAAGAGGAAGGTTTTAGTATATAATTTATTAGGTTTTAGACAAAGCGGGCGAAGCCGCGGGCGGTAAGCTAGTATACTATAAAACAAAAATAAATCTCCTAACATTCTTCAACAGATACCTAATTTATATCCCTTCTTTCCGTTTTAGAATTTAATTTGTGGGAACGGGAAGCCGCGGAATTTTTCACAATTCCTCCATTTTGCACTTTAGGTGTTAAATGTAACAATAAATTAGAATCACTTTGGCATCGGTTTGATTGGATTTGAAGTCTGCAATCTTTTGTTGTAAGCTCGTAGTATTTTTTACTAAGACGATGTTGAATGAGATGTAATACTTCTTCTATTTGCATACCTCTACCACAGTATTACAATATTATTTCCTATTGTAATACTGTGGTCTGTGCCTCTAGGTACTATTGTTTTCTCATATTTTGTGCAATAAAGAATTATAAATAAATAAATGAGGTTTATTTTTCCATTCATTATGTTTTGAAGTGAAACTTCTTAAGACCCGTTTAGTGTAAAATTTAGCAGTCGCGTCATGGCAATACCGTCACGTCATGGAGTAAGGTGACAATTTTGATATCTTTGACATAATATGGAACCAGCTTCCTTGTGCGGTGTTCCCGAATGGTTACAATCTGGGGACGAGAGCGTATTCCTATCTAAAAGGCCGGCAACACACTCACAATGTCCCCGGCGTTGTGGGTGCTCATGGGCGACGCTGACCGCTTACCATCGGGCGTCGCGTCTGCTCTGTTGCCTCCTGTCTCATAAAAAAAAAATCTTGTCAAAGAAGTTTCACTTCTGACACGTGTGCTCAGCACACACGCCTTTCTTTTTTTGTCTAAGTAGCGCTATGTACTAGCAAATTATACAGTTCTGAAATGATTTGAGTTTCTCTACTTTACATTATTATTATAGATGCGAAAGTGTGCGTGTAAGTACTATTTTCACGCCAAGACTATTGAAAAGAATTTATCAAATTTAGCCTACGCATGCAATGAAATTTGTAAATTTTACATTGAAATTATGCTGAAAAAACAACGAATCCGAAATTGAAGAGGCTCTTTTGACTGAATTATATAAAATAAGCCAAGAAGTTTTATTAAAAATGAAGTCGGTCCTTGCAAAATTAAGTCTCATAGAATGAATCGTATATATCCAGTAATACCGTATTTATTTTATATAATAAATACATAAATAAGAATTTGTCCTTTGTGGATTTAGAGGGTTGTTGGTTAAGGGTCCCTATTACCTATGTGTTGTGTGATCATGTTTTAATTTAAGACGGTAGGGTCTAGCAATAAACGGGACCCGGGATAATAAACAGTACCTTAAATGATTTAAGGGGAAGTTGCAAAAATATCTGTTTTCCACATTTATGTACCTTTGTTTAGGAAAAAATAATTTCGATAATATTTTTAATATTTCAGATTTATAAGTACTTTTGCAACAGCAAGCTATGTTTTTATTCACTGACATGGGTGCTGTTTTTTGTGTGGTTACAGTTAAAGTTAAGTATATTAGTTTATATGTTGTGAAAATTTGTTACTTAGTTCATGATACACCTCTTTTTCAATATTCAACTTTCGGATTGTAACTGTAAGAAAGTCACTAATATTAGGAATACAAATTTATGATATAAGATCATAGATTTATTAAGATTTTTAATTATTTTATATACAGTATGTAGTTAGAATAATGCTCACAAATTAAAATTTTGAAAGGCCACGCCTTAACATCACAAACATAGATACAACAATGTTCGCAAACTAAACCTTATTCAACCAAATTAACAAGATCCCTCCCACACTTGAAGCAATGAGAATTTCCATATTAGATTGACAATCTCGTTATAACAGAGGGGTCTTTAAATAATGGTAATACATTCGTACTTAGTGGCCCATATTTTGTTATTAAGGGCTCTTGGCGTATTATTGAATAGTTTAATTTAATATTCTATTGAATATTGAAATGGGTTTTGACTTTAGGGTGTTATGAAGGCAATAGTGTAAGTACAGATGGTATTAATTAAAATAGATATGTATTTATGGGATTGATAATCACTATATATTTTGTTATCTTTATAATAAACTAGCTGTGCTCCACTGTTTTACCCGCATTGCTCCGCTCCTGTTAGACTTAGCGTGATAGTATATAGCCTTACTCGATAAATGGACTATCTAACTCCGAATTTTTAATTAATTATTTTTTTTTAATCAGACCTGTAGTTCCTGAGATTAGCGCGTTCAAACAAACAAACTCTTCAGCTTTATAATATTAAGTATAGATCCATTCTATAATCCAAATTTCGAAGGAACTGATACGTTGAGAAAAGAAAGAAAGAAATTAACTAATTATCTTTTACGTGCTGTAACTTAACTATAATTAGTTCTCTTTTGTAGTTATGTTTATTGCGTAATTGTCTGTATAAATTATAAATTGGAACTGCTTACAAATATATATTGGGATACTCTGGTGTATTTCATTCGCAAAAAGCTATTTTTTTCCAGAGTGTGATATCTTATAAATTGCCTAAAACTTGTTATAATCCAACTTCTAGAACATTCTCTTTGTAATTCATCCAATATAATATTATGGAACAGATCAACGTGCCACAATGACGTTTAGCTCATACTTTTGAAATCTATTACCCTTTTTTGTGATTGGACCTGTCTGATTTCCCATGGGAGATATCCATCGAAGGGACTAATATTTTTCTTGTTACTTAATAGGCTTATAGGACAGACTGGACGGGATTGATTAAATTAAGGATAAAGGAAGGTTAGGATCTAATAAAAAGGGTCGCTTTGATTTTAGTTTTGCCTTACAACTGTTTTGCTATGAACTGCTAAGTTGTTTGCACTTCCACCTGAGAAGAATAATGTACCTAAGTATTTTGTATAATTACAACATTTAGATAAAACATTCTTTGGATTTGTGTCGTCCTTAATTTCATAGTATGCATGTTAAATTGTATTTGGGTGCAGTGTAAGTTCTTTAAAGAAAATTTAGAGAAATCCCTTAGTTGTAGTTGTTGTATTTGAAACTATATCTATGTGTACACAAACATGCATTCCTATATGATCTTTGAATGAGCTACTTCTTCCCATTAAGTCAGACAAGATAAGAGATATTTATGAGCCAAAAAAACAATCCATGGCCGCTGAAAAGCATCCCGAATTATTATCTATAGCTAATCAGGCATTTAGACAAGAATCTTCCAGAAAACCCTAACTAAATAGCATTCTAAACCAAAGTTGCCAACCTGTACTACAAATTATAGGGTTGTAACTCTTGGGGACCTTTATCTCTTCTGATTGTCACGGAATTGTTTTATGGGCCATTACCCATCCATATCTTGGAGATAACGGAATGGGGTGTCGGCGGTTTAGTTTAATTATTGATGCCTGAATAGTTCAAGTGCTGAATTTTAAGGTGATTTTGGATGTATGGGGTAAGGAAGGGCTATTGTTCGATAATGGGAATTATAGGAGTGTTAGGGCGTGTGTTTGGGTTGTTTAATTATTAAAGTTCACATCCCTTGTCTGGTTTAATTAAAAGGTGGTTTAAATGACAACATGTGTTTATTTTAATTATGCTATTTTATCGATATTACCACAGTAGTAGTAGAATTTTGATAACCTATTTTACAAATTATTTGTATGCCAGCACAATAAAGTGTAAATACATAAATAAATAAATAAACAAATCTAATTTTGTAGTAAACATTTTTGATAGTTTGTCTTACATTATTATGTCACACATGAGGATATCCACCAGCTTTTTTTACGCTTTGCAATACATTCAACAGTTTATACATTGAAATTTTACATTCGTGCTGACTTAGGTACAATCTTATGATTCCCAAAAGATAAATAGCTTATAATATGCTATTGAATACATATTATCTTGTATTTTGTTCTAAAACATACAAATCGTATAGAAACGCACATCTATCGATAAACGATCGCAATTTATAATACCACAAAGTCATTCATCAGCTCGAAACGAATCAACGGAACACTCCATACTCATTACTTGACCACAGATAATTAATGTATTCAATCACACAATATTGTTTTTTCGTTCACGAAACTGGTGCGGTGTCATAAATCACGGAAACGGATGAATCGGTATCGTTATCGGTATATGGATATCGTTATTCAAGTTTTTTCTGGGTTGGGGTTTGGTTGGAATTAGTGGAACGATGGGGGATTTTTTGTGTTGTCGAAACGATTTAGATTGAAATACAATGTTAAATATATTGTAAGATGTTTGCAAATTATATAGGTTGGATTGTATGTTAGTTATACATAGTAGGTAGAGTCTAGAGAGCCTGTAAATACTTTCGGCCTTACTAACAAAAAGTTAAACAATGGATAAACTTCTACCATTTTCTACTATAGCTTTGTCCTGCTCTTGCTCACATGAAACGTCAATCATAAAATCAAGACAGGTTATTGCAATAACTAATCCATTGCAAACCGAATGGGTAACATAAAACATTTTATTAGTTAGACCGTTTAATTATAATAAGTATATTGTGTAACTAAAAGTGCATTTATTCATCTGATAGGCGTAGTTTATCTCATTTACCTTACTGAAATAAATGCCGATATACCTACCTTTAAAATAAACTGGTATTCGCCTTCTACGGACGTTAAAAGTGACAAATGCTTTTCATATCGTTTCTTCAGTATCAAAGTAATATCAATCGACCTTGATATTCCTAAGAAATAAAATAGATGCCATCTTGCACCTTCAAGAAAATGTTTAATCTATATCTTGTCAAACGCGACAATGGCTGACATGATTGAGAGGCTTTCTCTAAGATAATATCGATATATCTGATTTACATAGAAATGTTCTATTTGATTCCTTACTTCGCTCACAAGTATGGTATTGAATGGATATTGAAAATGGATGTTGTGTGAAGTGTTATATTTAAATGAAAATAATATATATAATTTTATATATTAAAAGGATATTTTTATGAAAAATGAGATCTTTTTTTTATCTAAATAATTTAGAAATGGATGATAGATAAGACTTTATTCTGCTCGTCATTTAAATATCGATAAAATTAGGCTGAAAACCTATTTTAAAAACGTTTTTACTAGATCTATTTCAGAATATCATAATAATCACTACATAGTATAAAACAAAGTCGCTTTCACTGTCCCTATGTCTCTATGTCCCTATGTATGCTTAAATCTTTAAAACTACGCAACGGATTTTGATGCGGTTTTTTTTTAATAGATAGAGTGATTCAAGAGGAAGGTTTTAGTATATAATTTATGATGTTTTAGACAAAGCGGACGAAGCCGCGGGCGGAAAGCTAGTATTGTTATAATACTATCCCTACATAGTATAAAGCAAAGTCGCTTCCCGCGTCTGTCTGTATGTATGTTATATGTATGCTTAGATCTTTAAAACTACACAACAGCTTTTTGATGCAGTTTTTTATAGATAGAGTCATAGAGTGATTCAAGAGAATATAATTTTATAGGTTTTAGACAAAGCTGGCGAAACCAGGGGCGGAAAGTTATGTTATTATATACGTATAATTATTTTGAACTAATAGGTTAGTACTGTTCAATAAATTTTTCTTGTTTATATGTTAACTAGCTTTCCACCCGCGGCTTCGCCCACGCAGTCAAGGAAAAACCCGCATAGTTCCCGTTCCCGTGGGATTTCCGGGATAAAACCTGTCCTATTTCCCGGGGTAAAAAGTAGCCTATGTCCTTTCTCGGGTATCAAAATATCTCTATACCAAATTTCATGCAAATTGGTACAGTAGTTAAGGCGTGATTGAGTAACAGACAGACAGACAGAGTTATTTTCGCATTTATAGAAAATATATATTAGTATGGATTCACAAGTTAAACATGTATTTACAATTTAAATTGAACCTAACATACAAGTAACATTAAGTATATATTAGTCACATTCAGTTTGGTTTCCGTTTTCCTAAGTTGAAATCAATACAGTTCTGAGTGCTCGGTCAACTACTTTGCACAAGTTATAGTGTAGATACATATGTATTATGTATGTATAGATTATTGATTTAAATAGAGGAATTTAAAAATATATAATACTAGGTTTCCGCCCGTGGCTTTGCCCGCGCAGTCAAAGAAAAACCCGCATAGTTCCCGTTCCCGTGGGATTTCCGAGATAGCGCTATTTTCCCGGGATAAAAAGTAGCCTATGTCCTTTCTCGGGTATCAAAATATCTCCATACCAAATTTCATTAAAATTGATTAAGTAGGCGTGATTGAGTAACATACAGACAGACAGAGTTACTTTCGCATTTATAATATTAGTATGGATGTTCCAATGTTATATCTTAAACCTATTTGACTCAAAGTAATGAAACATACTTAACTAGATTATCGAGTCAATATAATCCCTACTTTTATGTGAAAGTAGCACTGTCTGTCCATTTATTTGTCTGTCGGGCTCTTCTTTACACCTAATCCGCTTAACCGATTTGAATTAAATTTGTTAGATAGTCTGAGGCTAAAGAGTTAGGAGTTATTCACGTTACCAACGGTAACGAGAATTATACGGGTTTTCGTTTAACTATTTATTTATTACTCTTTAATAAAACTATACATGGGTAACTTATTGCTAATTTATACAAAACAAAACAAGAAAAGTATAGTTTATTAGGCGGCCTTATCACTACACCCAACTATATGGGTGAAGCCGCGGTCGGAAAGCTAGTTTTTATAACTTTAGTCTATGTAAATTAAAATATATAGGTATAAATTTGTTGTTTTTATTGAAATAAAAATAAAAGATCATATGAGCCTATTTGATTATTTTTTTTATTAAACCCAACTTCCTCTAATACTTAAATCGCATTGATTTAAAATTTCACAACTTCTAAAATTAAAACACTAACATCTCAGTCAGGCATCTCAATATCATAAAGCTGTTTCTCACAATTTGTCAGCTATTTCGCTGAAGGCATACCATGAATAATAGCTTTATAAAATAAAAACTGCCCGTCGATTTATCATTCTTAGAAGCCCAAGATAAAGTTTGATGTCCAGGGATTTTGATATAATATCGCTAATTATTCATGTTTTCCCTTTATAGTGTAACACTGTGATAATAATATAATTTTATTTCTAATTTTAATCAATTGCATGGTGGTTGGAATGTTATTAATCTATACTAATATTATAAAGCTGAAGTTTGTTTGTTTGAACGCGCTAATCTCGGGTACTAGTGGTCCGATTTTAAAAATTCTTTCGATGTTAGATAGCCCATTTATCGAGGATGGCTATAGCCTATATATCATCTTGCTGAGATTAACAGGAGCGGAGTACTGCGGGTAAAACCGCGAGCGCAGCTAGTGTATTATATATTTGAATCTTTACAGTAGGTATATATTAATTACTAGCTTTCCGCCCGCGGCTTCGCCCGCGTTCTCAAAGAAAAACCCGCATAGTTCCCGTTCCCGTGGGATTTCCGGGATAAAACCTAGCCTATGTCACTCAGAAATGATGTAGCTTTCCAACAGTGAAAGAATTTTTCAAATCTGCCAAGTAGTTTCGGAGCCTATTCAATTCATACAAACAAACAAACAAAAAATCAAACCTTTCCTCTTTATAATATTTGTATAGACAATGATTTCAAAAGCAATATATGAATAAAGACAAATTAAAAATGAATACGAGCGAATATTCTATGATTATATTATTAAAAACAAAATAAGTTAGCAGATCTAAATTTATTTTGACATTAATTTACACTAGGTGTGCATATACAGTGTTATAAATTCGAACATCTGAGTGTGTCAGTTATGCGTTCAAAGCACCACAGCACCAATTTTGATGATTTTTAAAAATCTCTTAAAGCTTGAAATTGGCGATGACAGTTTGTGTACGTGGTCGTACGCTACGTGTAACTACGCTCTTAAAATCGCATTGAATAGAATTCTATTCTTCTTAATATACCCACATAAATTCGAACAAAATGAAAATGTTAAAAATATGAATTCTAATTTATAATTCACTCCAGAACTCTACAATTGCATTGATATAAAATATTATATTTTCAAGCTTAATTTAAATACGTTTTATATCGCATCGCTGTACATAGGGAACCAGAATACTTCACAAGCTTTTTCATGACCGTGCGATGTCAAATATTGAATTTTTGAACGAATTTATTAGTTGAGACGTTGACACTGACGCTAACAAGGGTAGTTTTATTGTGTCACTAGCTGTGCCGCGTGGTTTCACCCGCAAATTCAAGTATATTGTGGTACTATGATGTTTAACCTATTGTATGAATTCCCGTGTCCCCTTATGGGGTATGGGGTAAATGCATTTCTCTGCTTCTGTTTCATTGCTTTTCTTAACAAACAAGTAAGTGAACCTACAGCCTCCCATGTTCTGCCAGACGGAGACATTGTTTTTGTTAATCACCAGGAATCGAACCCAGGTCGCTCGGTTTTACGTTTGCGCGTTAAACATTGTACCAAGGAGGCCATAACTCATTTTATTGTAAAGTTTCATCAAAATCCATTCACTAGTTTTTTCTTGACAGAGAAAAACACATACAAACATACATTTTCACAAACTTTCGCATTTATATTATTTGTAGGAGCTATAATCGAGAAATAATTGTTTCGTTTTGTGATATAATTATTATTGTGACGTTGAAAGGTAATTACAGATGGCTGGAGAAAGAAATTATTTTGTGCGAATTATCTATTTATTATTAGATTGGCTGAAATAATAAATTAATAAATATTATATAAAGAGTATTTTTCGTAATAAGACTAAAGGCAGTTTTACATTGAGTCAGTAGCTAACGTCAGTCGACTGCCGGGTCAGTGCTGACCTGGCACTGCCATATTGTAAATTGATTTCAAGTCAGTACTGCCTTAATGTGAACTGAAACTGAATAAAATCTTCCATGCGCAGAAAGTTAAACAAATTATTCGCAAATTACATATTCAGATATTCTTTGGGTTTGGACGTAAATAATGAGCATAACATGTCTTAAAAAAAGCTAGCTTACTTATCATAATGATGATTTTAAGGTATTTAAAAAAACACCTTGTTCTAGAATATCTTATTAGATATCGTAGGTATCTACATTATTGAAGAATTATTAAACAACAGACGTTAGAATATTTTTGTCTACATTAATTGATAAAATATTTGAATTTTGTAGTAGTATCTATAAACTCTTTTAAAAAATAACTGAAGTAACAATAATAAGTTCTCATAATTTTAAAAGCTCCTTTTATGGATTACAAAATAAATATTTCGTCTTCTAGGTACAGTAGTAAACGCATGAGCGTAGAGCCGCGTAGCACCATCCGCGTAGCACCATCAGCGTAGCACCATCAGCGTAGAAACCTCAGTGAAGAACATAGGTTCTGGATTCGATTACCGGTGGACTTACAAAACAGAATGTTTCGGTCTGGCAGGATACAGACAGCTTATCATTTACTTGAGAAATTTTGAAAGATGGGTTTCTAATCCCGCATTATGGTCGATTTTTCTATTCTTTGACATTTTTCATAAAGCATTTGAAAGCTAGAAAACTTTATTATCATTTACTTACTACAAGAAAATCCATCAGTGAAAGAGGTTTTCACACTTATCATAATGACAAAAAAGGGGATATTATGTCGTCAATATGATAAAAGAAAAAATAAAACAACATTTTCTTAAACACATCGTTTTATTCAAATTAAAACAATACAAAAATTATTATTAAATCTGTATATCAATAAGATATTTAAGTACAACGCATTATTACAAAAAGCTTGAAAGGTGTTTTTACAATAGTGTAGTGGGACCAAATATTACTATAAATTTTATTTTATGTTCTTAGAGACTAAGTGCTTAGTACTTGTCACTTGCATCTAGAGAGCTATTCAGTTCTTATAAGTGACTTATATAATTTAGTAACTTTGTGCCAAATGCTATGATCTTTTCTCTTCTGAAAGCCCTTCAGAATTATGGTTGTACGAAATTCGTAAGTATTTCCTTATTTTTTACCATATTTAGAAAAATAAACATAATATTATTTAATATTTAATTAACATTATAATTGTTTTTTGTTGTTCTAATTTACGAATATTTTATAGAAATATTTGAATCCCACTTTACAATTATGAGTGAAAACAATTGAATTTCCTTTTACAAAGTTCAAACAAGAAAAATGTGGTAGCATTTAAAACTAGCAAATTAAGTGTTGTGTGTTTAAAAAGTTAGCGCGACATTTGACCTGACTGCCAAATTAACTGATTATGCATAGTCATGATCTTTCTATTGTATTAAATCTCATGTTTTTTGGTTTACTTTTTGGCATAATATTTGTGACAGTTAATTACTATTAAACATTGGAGTAAACGCTTTACTTAAGACTTGTTTAAAACAATAAAATTAACTACAATTGCAGAGCAATTACAATAATAATTTGCTAATAAAGTTTAAGTATATTACAATCTTTGGTTTTTATTACTAAAATGACTAGATTATGTTATATAAAACGATATATAAGAAATGATACTAGAAAACACAATGCTCAAAATACAAAATTGTAACATTAACCATTAAAATGATATTAAGACACGGTAATTATCAAAGTGGGGTATCAATAAATGCTAACAGTTATTAAAAAAAATATTTAAGACATAAGAAATAATTCTTGTCATAAAAAAGTAATACCAGGCACCAGCAAATTAGAAACTCGTAAGCAGATTTTACACAATATTCACGAAAATGTTTACAACCAAATTACTTTTTATACAGAGCATCTTCCCCAGATTAATTCTAGAACGTTCTAGGCCACTGAACTTAATGAGTTATTAGATATGTTATAGTCAAATCCCGAAAAACAATCTCTTCGTGGAAGGACTGGTTTATATTAGATTTGGCAAAAGCCATCGGGCAATCCTCGAAATACATTTGAATTTCACGCTTTGACTGAAGTCAACAGCAGTCTCGGGCGGAGGCGAACGCAGCATAGGCATCGCACGCCAAGACGCCTCATCTAGATAACGACTGACGAAAATTGTTTAGTAAAAGGCAGTAATATTACATTTATTGGACTTTGACAAAGTCATAATGCCATACCTGAGGTTTGACCAGTCCAACCTAGGAGTGCCCGAGCTTCGAGTTTGACTACAACAGATATACAAAGGAAATTAACAAAATGATATTTAACTTGATGAAATTTCCCTTCCGGATTAACGCTGTTCAAAATCCCTTTTAATTAAGCTGAAAGATTTTATCGGACGTTAATTTAAGATTCGATATCAAATTGCCAATTAAGTGGAGATACTTCAATGGGTTTGGATTACAATAAAATTTTATATTTGCGCAGAGAGAAACTAAAGCGTATCTGTAATGTTAATTAATTTTTCCATGCTATAGGGTAAATGCTACTATATCGACCAGTTTTAGCCGTAACATGAGCAAGCTAATTATTATATTTTTAAGTGTACGTTCTTTGCAAGATGTATTTTTCACGAATGAATATAATAGAATAGGACAGATGGACAAATTATATTTAAATAATTCAATTTCACAAAGCTTCCAGATTCTATACAAATTTGAGTTTTCCCTTTTACTTAACTTTATTAACTCTAACAAATTATTGTTTTGTCATTTTCTCTTACAGCAAATATTGTAAGAGCGAAAGAGATATTGACATTGATATGTGGGTATCTGGCAGAATTACCAGCGTTGTGGAGTTTGCCTCTGCAACATTATGCTGAGCCAGGGCCTTTTTGCAGCTACAATGCAAGTTTGATATACATAATTAATGTTAGTTATAATTCGATTGTTATCATATATTTATTTTTGTAATTTTATGTATTTTTGATGGTGTCTTAGAATGTATAAGCTTATCATTGTGTTGTTTGGTTGCAATAAATCTTTTTTGTATTGTATTGTATTGTATTGTATTGTATTGACAAGATTTTATTAAATAAGACGTAAATTGATCATAATCAAATTTGCTCTGAATATTAAATATTTAATGTAAAAGTATGAATTTCAAAGCTCAGAATGCGTTATATTAGAATAACATAATAAAATGAAAACATATGAAAATATTAAAAGGACGGCACAACAAGGCTTGAGAATAAAATAAGGTCTTTGACCTTTATTTACAAAGCATATAAACACGTTAGATAACCGACTATAGTCTTGAATAAAGAGTTCGGTGAATCTGAAAAAGAGAAAATTTATAAAGGATTAAAATAAGCGCAATATGACTTTTAATAATATTAAAGCTTGCACCTTAACTTAATGATCTAAGAAAAGGTTTATAGGATCCAATTAATTTTATCTACATAAAATAATATCACATGCCCAAAAATGTTTGGTTGTTAGTTATTATTTTATGATTATGAAAGTGTGTTTTCGAATTTCTTACTGGAAAAGTATTGTGTGATATCAATTCAATTTTACTAATATATAAATCTCGTGTCACAATGTTTGTCCTCAATGGACTCCTAAACCACATAAACGATTATAATAAAATTCGCACACCATGTGCAGTTCGATCCAACTTGAGAGATAGGATAGTTTAAACATGTAGGTACCACGAGCGAAGCCGGGGCGGACCGCTAGTAGTCTATATGAATTAACAACAAACTTAAAAATATATTAGTTATCTAGACAATCTACATTGAATAATTGGAATAAATGGTACATATAGGTTTGCTAAAATGCTAAGGAACACCTGTCATATTATATGAATATCTATAAAAATGCATCAAAAGTACCTTTAAAAAACTTGCACTCTGTGATTCTCCCGATCGCAAACGATAATATTGCCATTGGACATGACAGCAATACCCTCGAGGCCCTTGAACTCTCCGTCCCCGGATCCCCAGGACCCGAAGGCCCTGAGGAAGGTCCCGTCGGGGTGGAAGATCTGGATCCTGTTGTTCCCGGAATCCGCGACCACGATGTAGCCCTGGTCGTCAACGGCAACGCCCCTGGGAAGAAAGCGTTTTTATTATAAAGTAAAATATTGGGGTGGATATTTTGAAAGGACATGAAAATATTCCTTTCGGTATGTAAATCTTGAAATAAATGGTGTAAATAGGCCAATATGTATTTTTTACTAAATTCTGCAGCTCCGTCAAGATGTTGCAAATGATTATTTTACGTGTATATTTGAACAAACATATTGTCTATCTTTTTTACTTTAAAGTATGGAAAATCAATTGTATAAATACTGTAGGTCTATTTAAATTAAACGGTATATTGTATGTTTATCAGTTATAATTGTCCATCTTCCTTACCATCAATAAAAATTAAATGAATTGTATATGTCGGCGCAACGACGCTATGAGCGTCTGCTCTGATGATGGTGACGTCGGAATTGCTGACGTCACTCTTTTAAAAATAGCCTTTGGGCCCTTTCTTCCGTCATATAAATTCTGTTATCTACTTAAAACAAACGCCATCCACTAAACGCATTAAGTATCTCTGGAATATTTAAAATCTAGTTAAATGTAACGAAGATTAGCCATAATTCTCCGGATAAGTAAAGGTTTAGGCAGGATTAAGGCGGCTGATCCCTTTTGAAAAAGGATTTTTCGAATCTTGTTAAAGACCTCCAGTTTACGGGAACATTTACTTGCGTTAATTGACATTAATGATTTAGTACACGGCTTCATTAAGATAGATAATTAAGGATTAGGAGCTACGTTTCTCCGTGTGTCCCCTAATTTTCTTGCTTCAATTCCCTGCTTTATAAAGATCCAATTTCGATTTGTTTGTGTGCGACTGGTAGTGTTGTTGTGTGAGTGTCTTGTTACGAACAAGCTGCGCTCCGTGGTTTCACCAGCGTGGCTCCGCTCCTGTTGGTCTTAGCGTGATAATAATATAGCCTATAGCCTTCCTCGATGAATGGGCTATCTAACACCGAAAGAATTTTTCAAATGGGACAAGTATTTCCTGAGATTAGCGCGTTCAAACAAACAAACAAACAAATTCTTCAGATTTATAATATTAATTAGTACCTATAGATAAAAGCAGATGAGGTCAACTACATTATAATATAAAAATAAATAATAAACCACAATATACATAAAGTTGAAGTAAACGACCTAAACAGGAAAAAAGTCACTTAAACTCTCATAAAATATGAAATCCGCAAAAAGATACGTGTTTTGAAGAAACGCGAAACTTCTTAAGTGTACTTACTACCTTACTTGTCTAGTATCTAACTTCAAAAAGTCTAAGACTAGTCTGATAAAAACTCTGAAACACTTGTAGTGTATACGTTCGAGAGATCAGACCTGAATTTAAAAGGAAAACATATCACGTAAGATCCAAAGTAGGTATTAGAGTTTTTTCACAAATGTTCCTATCGGAGTGAACTCAACTATGGTGTACGTGATTTCCGATTTATTTTATTTATTTAGATAAATATAATGTAGGGAAGGAATTTAATAGGCTGGTATAACTAAAATGGTAATGTATTTGAATCTATGCTAAGAATTGGTAATAAAAAGTTCTGAGGAACTGGAGAGAATTATTGAAAAAAATGTTTTAAGTTTCTGATTTACTCGAAATACTTATATATTTTTTTAATCTAATATCCTTGATGTATCTATTCCTATTTGTGACAAATAAATATTTTCCTTATTTGATAACTTATAAGATTTCATCGTCATTCGTTTCGTTTATTAATAAAAAATGTACATTCGCAATAACATTATCAATATGAAGACTTAGAAAACCCTCAAATTTACCTATAATAACCGTTAGAAATAGGGAGACGTTTTCTTTGTTAAAGCATTTAGCGCGTTAAATATTAATATCGCGAGAAGCAAAGCCACAAATATAAAAATGAACTGGATGTGAAATAAGTTTTTGTGATTATTATTATGTTATTCTGTTGGGTTTAATTTCAATCAGAAACAATTAAGCGAAGGTGGATGCAATTTAACAACAAAAATGTATAGTTTAGATAACATATTATATAGAAGTATTTTGTAGAAAAAAAAATGTGTGCGTGTACTAGTGTACACACGTAAGACGTGAAACTTCTTTATGACCTTATTTTACAAAAAATAATTTACTATAATATGCAACTTTACAGAAATACGTCGAATCACGCGTGGTAGGGATAAGAAAAAGATGGCGCGTAACGGAAAAATGTCACGCGTAACGAAAAAATGTTACACTAAATTTTTTTCCAACCCCGATAAAGAAGTTTCACTTCAAAAATAGTTCTTTTGTTGTGTTGTGACGTGTAGTGTTGCGGTCCGTTGTGTTGTGTTACAGAACCAAAATAGTGCTATGTTGTGTTGTGATAATATTATGTTATGTAGACTGTAGTGTTGTGCTAATGCGTTGCCTTGCATTGTTTTGTAATGTGCTGCGTTATGTTGTGTTGTGTTATGTCGTGTCGTATTTTATATTTATCATTACCACATCCAGTACACAACACTCCACACCATACAGACACACGCCATATCGATTTCTCGTTAGCAATCACCAATTGAGAGGTAACTTGAAGGGCCTTGGAAAGTATAAGCCTATTATCATACCGCCACTAAGACCTTCCAAATGGAATTTTGATATACATAATGACGACAGAATTTCACCGTCATGTTCAATTTGGGGGAGTGACCTGGATGGGCGTATGCAAGAGTGAAGATGTTTTAAATTAAAAGGAAAAGTTTTTTGACGTGACAACGTCTTATAATTCGATAGCCGGCTGCATGCACGAAAAAACATGACTCATGCGGCGTTACCTCGCGCTCTGAGGCGTTCCGTAAGGCTTGAAGTGCAAGCGAGAGCGCGGAACGAGCGACAAAGAAGCACAATCGGACGTTGTCACGTTCAACTATCGTCAGTAAACCGACTTTACAGACAACCAATTTTTTATGAAAGTTTGGGTATGAAAGATTCATTCGTGTAGATTGAGATGTTGCTTGGTGGAAAATATCAATGGATAATTAGTATTAATAGTAATGACTATATGATATCTACAATAATTATTTTCTATTTCGTTCTTCATCAATTCATTGTTATTTACTATAGACTGCGTCATTTTTTAATAATTGAGATAAACTGTTAAATTTATATTAGTTCTCTACATAAAAATGGAAGGCAAAAATATTTTTCAAGTAAATATTTAGTTTTTTGCAACGAATTCAGAGGGTTGTCACACTATTGTTAGGCGTGATCTGCGGTTTGATTTAGGTTCAGAACGTGGATAGACTTCTAGATTCCTCGTAATGCCTAGACCTAACATTGAATAGTGTTATAGAAGCTTCATAGTCACTCTGAAACCTTTGTAGTTTGAATAGATCGTGACTTCCGTGGTAATGGCTTTTTATAGCAAATTCTGTTTGAAACTCTTACCTACCTATATTAAATATTGAGAAAAACAAAAGCTCAATGTTTTGAAATATACGATAAACATCGTACGTTTTCTAAGAATTCGTTATGTGTATTTTTATGGTGGTATCTGTATAAAGTAACATGATAAGTAAACGATTGTTTAGTCTTTAATACTCAATCTCATTGATAAGGCCTTAAGCATAGATATAAGTTAAGAATAGAATTATATTTTTTTACAATACAATAAAACGTGTGTTAAAATACAATACAAAACTTGATAATTATTAAAGCTAAACATTACCTAAAAAGCTAAAATTAAAGAGCATTTCCTCGTAGGCTTTAGTACACTTTAATTTGATAAAAACAAAAGCGTTGCAAATATAACGTTCACTAAACACCGTCAGTTTTCAATCTCTTTAATGCATGTAACGTCATGTGACCTGTAAACTCGAGACACTATTTCTGAATAAAATATGCTTTGAAGAAAATTGGTTTTACGATTTATGCTGACATCGTTCTTGACCGCTTTAAAGTTTAAAATTTGTTTGCTTTCCTTTGGATTTGTGGTTCGCTATGAATTCATAAAATATTGTCATACGTTTATTACAGTGTGCGCAAGTGTAGTCTGGTTTTAAATTGAGGATGGTTATGGGACATTTATCATCAAAATTTAATATGCAGTCTATTGGACGCCCCATTTTTCGACAGGATTTCGTACAAACCTCTTATAAGCATTGGCTTTTGATATTGATTTTGCATTATATTTATACTTTTCTGTAAAGTTAATTAATTGCATTAAAGAAAAACGGTAGAAGACACTTAATAGATTAAAAAAGTCAAATAGAAAGTGGATAAAACTCGGCCAATAAATCTATTTTGCGTATTAAGTTTTTCTAGCAAATGCCACTGTTTTCCTGCTTCTGCAGAAGTCGTGCGTGTAAACTAACACAGAAATATCGCCATGAAATAAGTCAGAAAACGAACATATTTATGGGAACGTGAGTTGCTTACGGAATAAAACTACGACTTCATGCCTTATGTTACTGCTGTGTTCGTACAAAATAGCAAGATTTACCTATGCCGTACCTACTGGGAAATATATTGTGAATACATACTTTATGTTACAAAGGTTGATTGTGGAAGAGACTTTTGTTATTATCCTACTAATATTATAAATGCGAAAGTTTGTGAGGATGTGTGTGTGTGTGTGTGTTTGTTACTGTTTCACGCAAATTCTCTGGCACACATATAGAGGGTAACTTGGATTAAGACATAGGTTAGGTTTTATCCCGGAAATCCCACGGGAACGGGATATGCGGGTTTTTCTTTGAAAACGCGGGCGATGACGCGGGCGGAAAGCTAGTATTTACATAAATATTCAGTTGTGAATATTTTCAAGTACCTAATTAATTTTTTATCTTTTAATCTAATTGTACGCCAATTATAATACATAAAAACATATATAAAATAAAAAATTGGTGAGTGAATGTGTGTGTTCCTTCAATGCAATAATACCTATGTCTCATATATGAAATGAATGTAATTAAATAAATTGTTCATTTTATATAGAATTTATTCTAATACGTGATGAAACTAGCAGAAGATTCAAGAACTTTAAGAAATTTTGAAAATTTAAACCAAATACGAACTTAACTGTTTAATACAGGCATAATGAATTATATAAAGCTGAAACATACAAAACCAGTTTTAATACCAAACTGTAATTATCAATACAATGCTGTACTAAATAATTACTAGATCTATTGTATATTTGATTGCAAACTAATTGCGTGACTTTTAGCTCCCAAATGAACAGCATGGCCATATAATTAATTACTCATTATGCTGGTATTATTATGTGTGATTACTATATCTAAAATCGTGATTATATGTTATCAATAGTTGTCTGTATATCAATATGTAATCTATACTAATATTATAAAGCTGAAGAGTTTGTTTGTTTGAACGCGCTAATCTCAGGAACTACTGGTCCGATTTGAAAAATTCATTCGGTGTTAGAGAGCCTATTTTATAAAGGAAGGCTATAGGCTATATCATCACGCTAAGACCAACAGGAGCGGAGCAATGCGGGTGAAACCGCGGAGCATAGCTAATATGTTAATATATGCTGTTACATATTCTGTAAAATTAAATTGTAGTACTGACATGTATTAAAAGAGCAACTATCGAGTTTCTTGCCGGTTCTTCTCCGTAGATACTGCTTTCCGTATCGGTGGTAAATGTTAAAAATATGTAATGACAATACAAAAGTGTTTCTAGAAGAAGTCTAATTGAATAAATAAATGTTTGAGTATGAGTACTATTATGTAATTGAGGATATTACGTATTTAATTTGAATTCTCATATAGATGCATTTAGTAGCAAACAACTAGCTATTTTTTTAATTCTTTGAATAGATTTGTTCAAATACCAATCGGTTTGAGATATCTTTTATTTATTCTTTACGCTATAATAAGCTTCAATAAAGGCAGCCTTAACAGAATCTCTATCGGACTATCATCTCCTGGGTACAATTATTGGTAAATAGTGTGGAACTGAGTTAACCTTTGTTCGATTCCCGATGTGTTTAGACAATATCGATTTGTAAAACAGAATGTATGCATTATGATACATCCCCACATATTTATACATATAATATCTATATGTATACGTACAATAAAATCGTAGGAAAAACTGGACCTTAAATGTTAAAGGAATACTTAGGGTGTAATCTACAATCGATATTGATGCCAAAAATACAGTTTATAGAATTTTTGCATGTTTCTCTGTATACCGGGGCTAAACTCAAAAATTGCCGCTTGAATTTACTCCATATTTTTCATGAATACTACTAACAGGTTGGGTCAACATATACGCTATCATCACGCTTAGAACAATAGTACCGGAGCAATGCGGGTAAACTGTTGGGCACAACTAGTACTAAATAAAATCAACATACCTCGGGAACTTGAACTGCCCATCCTCGGAGCCTTCCTCTCCGAACGAGGACAGCACTCTGCCATTCACGTCGAACACCTGGATCCTGTGGTTGTTGGAGTCGGAGACCAGGACCCTGTTGGTGCTGGAGACGGCGATGTAGTGCGGGTGCTCCAGCTGGCCCAGCTTGGAACCAAATGAGCCGAACTTGCCGACAAATGTGCCGTCGGATTGGAATACCTAGAAATAAATAAATATTTCAGGACAATTTTCACACACTGCACGATCTGATCCCATACTAAGCTTTCGCTTGTGTTATGGAAACCAGATGGCTGATAAACATACATACATAATTTAAAATAAATACTTATATAGATAATTAACACCCAGGCACAGAGCAAACATCTATGTTCAATGTTCATCACAAAAATATTTGCCCCGGGTGGGAATCGAACCCACGACCTCTGGCTTGGAGGGCAGGTCAGTCAAGAAGGTTAGATGAGGTAAAAGGGATTTGAATACCTAGAAATATACATGTTTATTTCTTGTTAAATGTATTGTATTAGAATTATAGATGATTTGGAAAGTTACCTCATGCTAGTATAATTGAAAATTAGATAGTATATCTGATGTAGTGAATTATACGATTCATCCATATTTATATATTAATGTCTTTATTTAAATTATTTAATGTAAATCCTTATATCTCTCTCAACGAGATTGTAAAAAATATTATTGCAATACTAACACACACAGTAAAATATAATTTCAACCCATGTATTTTTTTGGTAAGTATGTAGGTATATTAAGAGGTGACAGACTTAACTTTTTTATAAACTTAATAGCATTATTTTTTAAAAGTAACATATAATTCTATTGAATACTCCATTCATTTAATAGAAATTAAACCATTCAAATGAATATTTGCCAAACACAACGAATGAATTGGATATTTATTTTCATTTGAATAAATCCCAGCCAAAAACAAGGCTAATGCAAATAAATGAAAATTACCGACTCGCTAATATTCAGTAATTCATAGACAATTTGTTAAATCCGCCATGCTGTTATATTATTCTATACGTTTAGTTAAATGAAATAACTAATAAGCTTAATGTAAAGCGTGTTTGAACAAATTCATTAAGAGCTTTTAATATTAAATTATGCAAGCTAATAACTTGAAATCGGTTGTTTAATTAAATTGTTGTAAGTATCGATAGTTTATAATATTATAGTCAGTGTATTTAGAATTCATATGGGTGATAAGGTAATATTAGGTAATATTATTTTTACGTTTGCAATGCATGATTTCAAACACAACTATGATTGATTGAAGATGAAAATGATATGATTTTTTATTAGATTTAGTGATTGCAATAGACCAATTATAATAATATATTATAGGTAATACGTCATGTTGCGTGGGTAGATAAATACGATTATAATTTTTAATATTTTTCTTTATAGTAATCAAGATAAACCAAACTCTCTTCGAGACAATGCTTTATCATGTTTGTTTTTTTAAATATCAGTATATTTTTTACATAAAAAAAATAAACTAATACATACCTGTACTCTATGGTTTTCCTTGTCACAAACATAAATAAATCCGAGAGCATCCGTGGTTATGCCCCACGGGTAGTTGAATTTGCCGTCTCC
>CAJQZN010040415.1:5977-45965 GCA_907164685.1 Colias eurytheme
AATAGCTACCCCAAAAACCATGAAAATGACACCCATGACGAAAAGATTTCAAATTTTCGTCGGCGCCATCTTGGATTTTAGTTTTGACCTCATATTGGTTAATAGCTACCCCAAAAACCACCCACATTTGCAAATGTGTTTGCTACTTAGGAAAAGTTCAGATTTAAAGATATAAGTAGGTAATGTGACGAATTTAATTTATTTCATTCCGACTGTTTCTCGGAATAACATACATTTACTAAGAATTGCATACAATGCCGGTTTTAATATATTGCCGGTAACATAATATTATGTATGATAATAATTCTTAAAAAAGTATTTTATACATTTCTTAAAAAGCTTCGATATTGTATACTAGCTGTTGCCCGCGACTTCGTCCGCGATTCGGTCGTTTTTCATCATTCGTCGTTTAAAAAAAATACGTGACACTTTATATTTGAATGTTCTTAATTGTCTCTTATAAAATTTAACTACATTAAAATTGAATACTCTGATAAGAAAATCTTATCGCATAGACATCGAATATCTGAGGAAAACATGAATGAATGTGATTTAAATTCTACATTTCTTAGTAATTAAAATAATAATCTAAATTAAATGTAGATTAACAGTTTGAGCGCACCATTATAGAATATGTACCTAAGTAATAAATTACGTTAGTGTACATAGTAACTTTACTAAAAACACGATGACTTTCTTTCGCGCTCGGTACCACAAACTAAGCATGTTTGTGGTACGTGGCCCGCGTCACTTTACCCCCCACGAGTTCCCCTCCGTTGCTATGCGAAAATACATTCGTCGCCCTACTGTAGGAAAAATTGTAATACTGTGGCCTGGGCGTTATAACACGCTCAGGGAATTCCTGAGTGCTGATAGACTTCCGTCTATCGGCATTTTTTACCAATTTTATATTAATATCACCATCTTGAGGAAAAGCTTCTAATGTCGATTTAAAACGCATATATACGGATTAACCTGATGAATTAACATGTTCTAAAATTGTGAAATGAGTTCAGTTTTAAATTCGAGAAATATTGATTTCTTGTATTCGATTATTCGTCGTAGTCGAATACAAAATATATTTAAAGAAACTTAGGTTGGCCTTCAGGCAAAAGGGATCCTATCAAATGATAAACTTGACCTTGTATCTTAAAAGTAAGAATGAAAGGAGCATCTGATAATTGTTGAGCACCAAAGGATCATTTAAAACGCAATACTATAAGAGCTAATATTGTCTAAGAACTGTTTAGATTGCACATGTTCCTCTAAAACTTAAAAGTAGTGATTTCAAAGGTTCCGGCGTATCTTCAAACGAAAGCCGACTCCTTACTCCACTTTAAAGCATTACAAAAAGAACATACTACGTTAATATCGCCTATACAGAAGATGATCTGTAGGTAATCAATTGTGAGGTTATAAGCAAACCCACTTTTATATTTGTCGGACCACACCACCGAATTTGTAGATTGATCTTCTATGTTTACCTCTAAGTCATTAAGACTATGTCGAAATCTGTCTGCAGTAAGACGGGCCTCTCGCTATTCGTCCGTTTCAAGAGACCAATAGTTTCAATTCTTAATCTTTCATTAAACAAACTCATTAATCGTTCTTGTCTCAAATAATGGTAATATTCGCGTCCCTACTCTAGTCATTGCTTATGCTCATGTTCATCTTCGAGAGATCGAATAATATTATGGTGCACCCTATTATTTGTCAAACGGTCTTCATATTGAGTAAAAGTTTCAGATTCTCGAGATAAAATATGACGATCGTGATCAGCTGTGAGACGTAATTCCCTCTCAGTGAGGGTTTCGGTCTCACGGGATAGTACAATATGCCATTTGCGATCAGCTGTGAGACGTTATACCCTCTCAGTGAAGGTTTCGGTCTCACAGGATAGTACATGCCGTTCGCGGTCAGCTGTGAGCCGCAATTCTCGTTGTGAAGCGGTTTCAGGTTCGGCATAACACATGTTGTTTTCGGTCAATAGTAAGCCTCTTATCTCTAACGATCCTTGAGAACTCTTATTTCTCATTTTCTTAACTTTGCTCGAATTTCGATATAAAGATTTTTTAGGTGGCACTGATGCGGGTGAATAAAAATTAAGTTAAAGCCTGATTCCCACGACATGTTTGCTTCACAAATCCGACCGCGCCACACCACACCACATGCCATGGGAATCGGCACGCTTGTCGCTCGCCAGTGCTTGCCATACGCACACATGCCGTGGGAACGCTCAGTTCAAATCGCGACGGATGGCGACAAGCGCTTGTCGTCTGCCAATGCTTGTGAAGCAATACATATAATAAAATTGTGGAAAAGTGATGTCTGTACAATTAAAATATGTAGAAAAAAATTAGCAGGTGTTATTATTATCGAGAAATCGAGAGAAACCATTATTTTCTCTTAAAAGCTCCCCCCCCCCTCCCACTTCCCGAACTCCGATTGACCGTAATTTATTTTTCCTTACATTTTTATCATATCCTTTTCTAATGGGTTTCATCCTACTGCGATTTTTTTTTGTTTCAAAAATTATCTACCCTGGTGTATAGGTAAATTTTCCACATAAAATGTCCTTTAAATTATGTCGTATTATATTTTTAACCCCCGACGCAAAAAGACTGGTGTTATGTGTTTGACCGCTATGTATTTCTGTGTGTGTGTGTGTGTGTCTGTCTATGGCACCGTAGCTGGCTAACAGGTAAACCGAATTAGATGCGGTTTTTTTTGTTAGGCAGAATATTTTCCGACGCTGGTTCTTAGATAAAGTGTATCAAAATTGGTTCATCCACTTATTATACCTACATAGGGGTAAAAGTGGGAATGAAAAAAATGAAAGTTATAATTTATTTTTAAAGATCGTCGGGAAGTTTATGAAATTATTTATTCCTTTTTCTATACACTTTTCTTCGTCTAAACGGTTTAGTTACGTGCTCTCTCTCTCTTCAGCCTTTAGTTACGTGCATGAGACAGGAAAGATCTAATTTGGATTTGTTGCTGGATTTGATAAAAACTGAGTATCGATTAAGCTGATCAGTGGCTACACCATAGATTATTAAAAACATCCGTTTAAGAAAGGAAGGAAATAGAATTTGCTCCTCTCCCCCCCCTGGTTCCTAAAAAATAATATGACATAATTTAAAAGAAATTTTACGTAGACGTACACGTACGTAGAATTAGTTAGGCGTTTCTTTTTTGATTTTCGATATTATATACTAATCATAATTTTTAATTACATTATGTAGTAACTATTTGGTATAGGTTAGGCATTTCATTTCTTGATTTTCTTTAATAATTTGGTACGTAAGTTTTTTAGCTCAGTTTAGTAAGAAATTTTAATAACAATTCTTTTAATTATTTATGGTAAAGTCCGGTCGCCGAGCAGGAAGAATTTCGTACATTAACCTGTCACTGTCACTCCCTTGTAAAAATAATGTGCCTTGCTCGCACAGGTGCAATGACCGCCGTCCTTAGGGATTGTAAACCTTTAACCTGAGAGCGTAAGGTTTGTGTTTGCTTGATTGGTGTCAGGTGTTCAATTATGATTTTGTGAATTCAAAATTTATAAGAATAAACCTCAAACTCTTTATGTCCAATCAAAATCCGCCTAAGTCGAAATTGCGTGTTAGAATAACGTATTTCTGTAATATTGTACCTACATAGTAAATTATTTTTTGAAAAATAAGGTCATAAAGAAGTTTCACTTCTTATGTGTGTACACGCACACTTTTTTTATATAATATATCGTTGTTATTGAAAAAGTTAAAATGTAACTAACTAATAAGTATTGTAAATGAATAGAGGACATTTATTTAATAAATTAGTAAAAAACATTTTCTCCTCCAAATATTTCATGCACTTCATTCAAAAATGTTTGTGACCACTGTCAGTAGGTAAAGAGGTCATTGTACGAAATTCTTTCTGCTTCGCGACCGGACTTTAGTACGTATTTACTCAATAATTGTATCTTAAGTAGTAATTCAGCATGGGCGTAGCCACGGTGGGGCTGGGTGGGGCGCTTACCCTGGCTTTGATCTGGTAGGTACTAATTGTGAAGGGGAGTGGGCGTGGGCGTGGGATTGGGACTGTACGTGGCATATGGCGTGGGAGTGCGAGTGGGCGCGGGAGTGGGAGCATGAAAATAAAAATGATTTTTTATTGTTGCCCCACCCTGAGCCCATGGTCATAGGTCCCATAGTCACTATTCCACGCGAAAGAAGTCGCGGGGACAGCTAGTAGACAAATATAATCAGAAAGCTTTGAACTCCTAAGCTCAACCATAAAAGATATACATTTATGATGTCGGGAGATATTTTTTATATAATATGGAGAACATTTCTTTCATACTTGATTTCTGTGTAGCTTTAACCATTAAGATACACGCATTAAGAACGCACACGCGACGAAAGCTTAAAAATGGAGTTGCTGCTCTGCTCACGAATATGAAAAATAATAGTTATTTAGGAAATATATTTCATGTGCAGAATTGAACTCTACAGATTTAATATAAGTAGGTATACATATATTTAGATTCCAATTTCCATGTAACGTTAAATTCGACTATACAATAACTAACAGACAACGCAGGTTACTCTCGTTTCCGTAAGTTGAGGCGGCTACATATTCGGTCCTAATAACATGACTTTTTGTGAACGAAACGACAGCGCGGTTTAATTCGATGGCAACACCATCAGAAAAAAGGAAATATTTTTAACTTTGAAAAAATATTATGATTTACACTATTATTAATACTATTTTAACATTAACACAAAATATAAGACTGTGAGTGTGTAAAAATAAATCCAGCTAGTTTCACATCACACTTATGTTTATAATTAGGTATACGACATGAAAATATATTAATTACCAAGCAATAATCATATAGATAAATACTGAACAAAAGTATTAACAGTCAAAGTATATTATTTTTTACTAACAACATGTAAATGATGAAGGAATAATAATTATCAACGAACTAACCTTTTTGTATTAGAGTCCCGCCTCGTGATCGAATTATTAAAACACGAAGATTTTTAAAAATGTAACCAATGAACACAATCAATATTAGATTAACTGTAATGGTGTCTAGTTTAACTTAAAATAATATACATCTACCCTCACTTTTAAAAATGTAGTATATTCACACGAATTATAAGCGCACCTTATAGGGAAGGGAAGATTTATTATGGGTTAAAGAGTTAAATAAATAACTAACATAATTATATTTAAATTATTAATTTTTAACATTGTGTTCAGTAGTGTTAACATGTAAATTGATTTGATTTTTACGAAATCTCATAGATGGCGCTGAATCAAATTTGTCTTTATAGTACTAAGATTCATTAAACAGTTTCTCTGCCCAAATTACGTAAATGACGTAGTTTTTATAGTGTAAAGCTAGATAATAGCATGGCTTACTCAAAAACAACATTTAAACATGAGTCTTTAGATTGTACGCTGTCGTAGTACACGGAATACGTAAGAAAAGTAAAGGCTCACAGCTCCTCCCCCGGAGGTGATAGCATGATTATATGTTTAAAAAAACCTCACTCGACCTGTTAGTAATATTCATGCAAAATTTAAAGTCAATCTATGCAGTACTTTTCGAGATTAGCTCGGACAAACATACAGACAAACAGACAAACAGACAAACAGACAAACAGACAAACAGACAAACAGACAAAAATTCTAAAAACTATATTTTTGGCTTCTATATCGATTACAGATCATGGAATATGTATTCTTTTAAAAAAATATTCAATGTACAGTTCTGACTTTCCTACGATTTTATTATATGTATAGACAATAATACAATTCATATTCAAATTGTTGTAAAATAGTCACACTTTTTAAGTTGGTTGAATACACTAAAATACTTAATATAAGGATCGTACCTACTAATAAAAGTAACTAAATGAATTTTTAAAGTTCCCAGTAATCTTCTGGAATCAATTTCAATAAAAATATAAAAATTCACTTCAAAAAAAAAAAAAATAACATCCGTCTTACGCTTTTTCGATCAGCCACGTGTCCTGACGCGAGTTTTTTTTTGTTTATTTAATAACAATTAAACCACATCGAATCAGACCCTGAAAAATGAAAGGGTTCTATTCCTGAGCATACTCAAGCGTAATAGAAAAAAAAAGACTCGATTAGTAAAGTATTTCGGTCGCTATCGTGTTAACAAGAAAAAGGATCCGCACATACAGACACACGGACGTCCAAGACAGAACTTTTTTAAACTGTTTTTTAACTAGTTTAAATAACAAAAATGACATCAAAAATATCATGAACGTTAAAAATAGTGTTTTTTCTTAATATGTGTGTGTATGTATTATCTTACAAGTGCAATGTATGATACATAAAGACATTTTAAGTTTGAAAAATCAGATGTTTTGCGCGAAGTGACAACTGACAGTAGTACCCACCTCAACGCTTCGCTTATGAGGCGTGCAATATGTACGTAACAACTCCACAGCTGCAGACATTAGAATAAGATTTTTATATTTGACCTTTTTTTTATAGTGGGGAAATCTTCCAAAGATACCCACGGCCCCCGGGGAAGGAGCCGTGGGTTAAGTCGGATTCTTACCTACTAAAATCCCACTGTGTTCCGTCGAGCCACTTTAATGATGGGGCCGCGGGTATTGGTTAGAATTCTTTTTATATTTGACCTGCAAACAAACCAAAACGCATAACGAAAAAAATCAAAAATCTTTGCCCAAATAATGGTCCAAATCAATCAAAATTTTCAATTCATAGATTTTCTTTTGTTTCAGATATTCGAGAACATTCGATTCACTTCTTTCACCGGTTATGTTTTTCTACGTTGTCATTTGTTCATTGATGCTGTGTGTAAGCGCATTTGAATTGACTGTAAGTATTTAAGGTACCTACCATACACTATTATATGTAGGTACAATAATTCGTAAATTTCTACTGCGTTTTAATCTCCTGTAACTCTAATTATTTCTCTGTTATATAAATTTCGTTAAAAATAACGATTATTGCTATAAGAAGTTATTGAGTTTTGTTGTCTGATAAGAAAAACCATTGCATTTTTTTTCAAAATTAAACATAAGTAGTGTACCTACATTATAGACAGCGATCTTTTTACAATTAATTCATAAATAATAAAAAATATTTAAAATAAGTTTTACGGTAACTACCTAGTTAACAAATTACCTTTCAGTCAAAATTATTATCGAAAAAATAAGATTATTATTGAAATACTATGTAGGTACATTAGATTTAATCCCGAGCATTTTCAACTTAGTTAATATTTACCTTTTTCTATATTATGTCTGTATTATATTATGTGTACCTATACATGTGTTATTTTCTTTATTTTTAACAGTCGGCTCCAGATACCACTCAACTGCTGCTCACAGCGGAATACCTTGTATTTGGTGTGGCGCAGTTATTCATGTACTGTTGGCATAGCAACGACGTCTTAGTCAAAGTTTGCAAATTTTTTATTCTATTTATTACTCTACCTCATTTCTCAAAGTTAATGTTTAATTTTGTCGTGATTGCCTTTATAATTGTAGTAGGCGTATAAATTATTAGAAAAATAATAAGTTATTATAATATTATTATAGTCATTCTATATACATCGATTCGTTGATTTTGTTTTAATTAAAATATATTAATCAATAAATTATCGCGAATTATCATTAATCAATTAACTCATTAAAAATTGTCAACAAAGAAATTAGCGCGCCTTTAAATATTTTAATACCAAGATTATATTGTACCCTTATCAATTTTTAATATACATACACAAAACTAGTTTGACCACAGAAAGTTTTTCGTGTAATTTTTTGGCAAACCTCCATTACTTTATGTAATATTTACTGTAAACACTAAACAGCAGCAATAGATCTTGTATTATTTCGTTACAGAGTGGCGACGTATCGAGTGGCCCTTACGAAAGTAAATGGTGGAAAGCCAGCGTCACTGAAAGGAAATATATTCTGACACTGGCTGGTCAGCTAAAAATAGTTCACATATTTAGGGCTGGGCCGTTTACGAACCTAACCGTTGCTACTTTTATTACGGTAGTTATTTTTTTTGCTTAATAATAATTGTAAGTACCAAAGTAATGTGTGATAAAATATCCGGATATAAAACACATTTATTCATTTCTGTATTTTTAAATTGCAATTTGATGTATATTATGTACAAAATTTTGTTTTGTTTTTATAGGTAGCTAATCTTATATATAAAAATGAATCGCAAAATGTGTTGGTAAGCGCATAACTCGAGAACGGCTGAACCGATTTCGATAATTCTTTTTTTATTATATTCCTTGAAGTACGAGGATGGTTTTTATGTAGAGAAAACGTAAATATTATGTACCACGGGCGAAGCCGGGGCGGACCGCTAGTTATAAATAATCACGTTCTGATATAAACTTTAAATTACATAGAAGATTGGGTTATTATCTAGTTTTACTTAGCGGAAAATAGATGGCGCTGTGTATTGTGTGAATATTAATTTTATGTTTTTTTTTTTAATTTCAGATTCTCAAGGGAGCATACAGCTATTATACATTACTAAAATAAATTTTAGTCGACATATGAATGTTAATTTATCGTCTATATGAAATAAGTATAGTTCACATTAAAGAAACAAGGAAAATAAAACAAAATTATTTGAAAAAATACAGGTTAAAATTATTTCCATTCAATATTATCCCAAATCCCAAGTCTTTAGTTTCTACGTAAGTACATATTGTACAATATAATTTATACTTAACACGTTCGCGGACAGTAACGACCACTGGCGTCTAGACAGCTAAAAGTGATACGACAGTACGTCTGTCGACGTATCAGTTTTTACTTGCAAAAATCAGTACGCCAAACGACGAGCGATTTTTCATACTATCATAAAGAACGGCATGTTGTACTGTCATCACAGGTATAATTACGACTTTTGTACTGTCACTGCATTATTTACAAAAATTCGTCAAAGGAAGGTACTTCCACGCATACATTCATATTTTTTTACCCCTCTCCCCGCGCACACTACGCCCGTGGGCGTCATGTTTGCATACGGTTAGTCGAGTACTGCGCCGCTGCGGTGATCCCGCGTGCCGCGTGTGAATTGTTGTTTAGAAATTGAGTATTTTGTTTCCAACGTAATTTAATTGTTTTACTCATACTGGATGTACTAATTCAAGTCTAGTTGCTTATGTAAACAACATATTTATGTTGCTATTGTTTGTTGTGAACACGATTTTGTTGAACTAAATTTGTAACGAATATTTTTGCAAATGGCGTCTCGAGACTCGTTCGAAAAAGAACAAAAACGTCTTCAAGACCTGTTTGATGCAGCGTCTACCCCTGAATCGAGTCCATACCCATTTGCTGATGATGGTGACTATGAATCTGACGCTGAGTACTTACGACGTTTACGCCTATATCCGTTCTGTCATATCATATGGTTTTTTAACCATGTGTTGTAACACTACGCCCCTGGGCAATGTATGAAAAAAAGTAGTGTCTCAGTAGCTGCAACCTGTAAACCAGTACTGTCCGCGAACGTGTTAAGTATACTGTATATACACTTTTCACTTTACGATATTTTTCGTCACCTTTTGAATTTATAATGTACCTATCTAAACTAACGATTTACATTTAATCGTTCTGAGAGCGTTTTCACATTATCATACAATATAATATACATTAGATACAATTTGCCCTTTCACATTGTCCGATAAAATCGTTCCGATATCATCAAGAGTGTTGCCAGAAATTTTTAGAGAAAACTAATCTAAATTGCCAGTTGATAAAAAAAGGTATAATTAAAAAAATCAAATGTTATATCATAGTAATTGTACATGTACATTAAAAATAACTACGATAAAGAAAAACAACTTCAAAAAAGAAAAGTAAAATGTAAAAAAAGATTTGATATCACAAATTACTGCACATTATTTAGATGTAAATAAATAAATAAATAGTTTTGATATCGGTCATTTGTATAACATATTATACTTATGTTAACACATTATAAATTAATTAAATTTATATCAATACCTACTACAACCTAGTATTAGTTAATAGTTTTAGTAATACATATTAGTATGTAAATACCTTTCAAAATCTATTAAATGTATTTTTAGTAAGACGTACCTAGTCATTTAGTCATTTTTTCACTACATACATTTATAAAAGTTCATGTAGTACCTAAAGAGTACCTATGATAAATTTATTAAGTGATACAATCTTTGTTCACATTTTCTTTTCTTTTTCTTATTACACTGTAATATCCTAAAATAATATTGTCACTCGTTCAAATATATTTGTAATATGATTTGTTGTAATTTCCTGTTAGTAAAGATACATAAATTATTTTATTGTCGTAAGCAATTATTTTAGAATTAAGAGTTTTCAAACTTTGTATTCTTTGTTGTAAATTCAAAATAAAAATAAAATCGGTGTGAAATCTCCTCCTTTTTTCAGTCAGTTAAAAACAAAGCACTCAATGACAACAATAAAATAAACAGCATAACCAACATCCGAGTAGGAGGAGGAGCGAGGCAGAATGAGATAAAATAAAGATGATAGACACAAATGTTTTCGAAGATAGATATTTGAATTTAAGAACGCAATATATTTTTGTTTACTTCAGTTCAGCCAATTGCCGTATATTTTAATACGGCAAATAAAAATACCTGCCGTATAAATCGTATTTTAAATGCTTAGAAAATTAGAAATACTTAAATGTGTGTTTTCTTAATAAAAATAGGTCTCTTTTAATAGAAAGGGTTTTAGGTTAAAAGCAAAGAATTTTTTTTAAAGATTGAGCGCCCTATAAGACTGAAAATACACAAACTAGTGCTTTTTTGCTGTTGGTATACTGCCTTTTCGAAAATTGAGTTGGCAACACTGAACATTATCGTCCGATAGCCACTGGGAATATCGGTGTTGGCTCCGATATCCGATATCGGACCGGACAATGTGAAAGACAGGTACATATTTCATACATTTTACTTCCCTCCGATATCGGATATCGGCTATCGGCTTCCGATATCCGATATCGGATCGGATAATGTGAAAACGCTCTAAGGGTATATAATATATTATATATTATATAATATTTTAAACCCTTGTTTAAACCTAATAAATAGGTAATATTTTAAAATTTTTACCATATTTCAGTTTTTATTTTTAGTCTATTTCCCTAAGTGTCATACAACTTTGAATCGGTCTATTATTTTCTTTGTCTATGGTATTATAAATTATTTCTGTTCTCTCGATTACACGCCTGTAATTTATATTTTCCATTTTATTTTTCACACTAACTATTATTCTCGTCGTATAATTTGAACAAAACTATTCGAGAGAATCAATCGTTTATTGAAACTCATAAAAGATAACTCAAGAATAAGAGATAGCGTATAAAATAAAAAGTCAACACCCATGTAAATAAAATGCAGCCCGTAAAAGTTCAATAAACTCGAGCAGAGGCCTTCAAGAAATGTCAGAATTCGGTTTACGTTGTTGCTTGTTCGTTTATTGGCATTGCTTGGTGTTTTGAGTGATTCGTATTGAATGTATTTGTTTTAAACAAAGAGTGTGCTATGGAAAACCAAAATTCACCAGAACGTACGGTTCCAATACAATATGTGCGTGCTTCGCGAGCTTTTCGGCAATTTAAAAACCCGCCCCAGCCTCATATGTGTATACAAGATACAATAAAGGATTCTACGGAGAAACTGTTTATAAACGTGCTAGGATGGCAGAAAATCGCAAACCCCAAGCAGTTTACAGATCCAATACCCTTATATGGCGGCATGCAGGTTAGTTATCGTTACTTGAAAGTCTTTGTGCTACTTCTACTTTGTATTTGCGTTAACTATTTGTTTGCGGCGCGAAGAGAAATCGATTTCTGAATGAAATATATTTTTAGGTTCATCAAGGGTGTGGACCAAACAGCAACAGACCTCCTTTATTAGTATTTGCAGTGATGGTGAACCCAGACATTTTGAAAGCTAATGGGAAAAATGCATCAAATCCAACAGTAAGTAATTCAATTTTTTTCTAGTTGGAATACAAAGAAACAGGATATGTATGAAATAGAGGTCAAATTTTAAAATATTGGGCATCATTTTATATATATTTTATAAAAAAATCAGTAGTTAGTTTTAATTTAGATATAATAATATACATTGACAACATGTACTAGTTTTCACTACATACAATTCATATACTTTTCCGCAAAATAATATCACATGTGTGTTACATTCGAATAAGATGGAACTAGAGCATTAAAATTTTATTGTGTTAATAGAATAGTAAAGGTCATATTTGTAAGTTTATTTATATAAGAGAATCTATTGAGATTGAAGTGAAATGTGAAAAGTTTTTTAAAAGTTAATCATCCTTTACCATTGATCAGTATATACTCTGGTGTATACCAGTCACTCTGGTGTGAGTAACAAAAAACTCACTAATCAAAATTCTCAGTCTTTCAGAAAACATTAGCACATTACAAATAGGTATATTTGTCCAAAAATAATAAAAAATCAGTAAAATTTGTGTTAAAAATTATCTATACTATATTGGTATATGAAATTTCACAAAAACTTTTCCATAGACTCATTGCTTTAGATGAAGCAATAAAGTTCTGAACTAATCATTGCCGCTGCCTAAAAAATTACTGCAATGTACAATATCCTTGACCTAATGACTGCAAACACTTGTAGTAAATTTGTGTGCTAATTAAATTAAGTTTAAACAGGGTATTGAGTTTGAATTTAAAATAATTGTTCATCACAAAGATTTTTAATTATAAATGTAGATTTTATGTTAATATTATACTGTATAACTAGTTCAAATTAAATGTATTTTTTTGTTATATACAATGTTTTAAAAAGCAAAGGAAGAACTATGTTGTAAGTTATGATTATGATGGTGTCTTTCTAAAGCCGGCTACTCGCAGGCTGCAGGGAAAATATTGGAACAATCTTGGTTGCATGGCGGTCAGAGTAATTTCAGCTGTTCTCTAATTTGCCCCTGCAGGCTGCAAGCTTTCACAATTAAGGAGCCAATTAAGGGTGCAATTCTAATATTGCCCCTGTGGCTGATACGTGAGTAGCCGGCTTAACATTATAAACGACACCTATCAATTTAAATTTTTATAAAACAACTATTATTTCCACTCTTTGTTATTATTCAAATTTTGGTCACTTTGAAGAATAAATTTGCACCAATCTATACTAATATTATAAAGAGGAAAGGTTTATAATTATTTATGTATGATTTTCACGCATAAACTACCAGACCGATTTTGATGAAATTTGGCACAGACAATCTTTCGACCCAGAAAGAACAAAGGCTACCTTTTATTGCGAAATATGTACCACGGACGAAGCCGGGGCGGACCGCTAGTCTAATCACTACATAGTATAAAACAAAGTCGCTTTCCCTGTCCCTATGTCCCTATGTCCCTTTGTACGCTTAAATCTTTGAAACTACGCAACGGATTTTGATGCGGTTTTTTTTAATAGATAGAGTGATTCAAGAGAAAGGTTTATATGTATAATAACATCCATTAAATAGTGGAGAAGTACTGTTATTTTTGAGGTTTCTAATGTGATGTCGTAAAAAATTACATTGTTTCCGCTTATATCGCAAACGCAGGCTGAACCCTACAAGTTTTATCAAAATAATGTACTAAGTATTATACACATTGAAAAGGTCTACAGAAAAGTCCGCGATGGTATATGTCTATCTCTTATGGATAACCCACAATAACATTTTTTTGTCATTTACTTTTTACGACAAATAATAGCTAATTTTCGAAGCGATTTTCACCAATACAGCATTAATCCTTAACCAATTAAATACCTTGAATACTTACATTGTTCATTTAATATAGATCTATATGGCACTTTACACCGTATGATTTAAGAGAATATTTTCGAAGATATTACAGATTTAAAAATTGCGGGACGTAGCGTTTGCGGCGGTACCGGCCGGCCGCCGCGGCCGGCCGGACCGCTATGTTTTTATATACAACGTTCACAGTTTTTCTGTAGTGTATTTAGTATCAGCATTGCACCCGTGCGAAGCCGGGGCGGGTCGCCTAGTATCTAATATTCTAATTCTATTCTAATATTTATTCTAATATCTATATATCTATATATTCTATATATATATTATAAAGGCGAAAGTTTGTAAGGATGTATGGATTGTTATGATATGTTTGTTACTCTTTCTCGTAAAAACTACTGAACCGATTACAATGAAATTTAGCACACATATAGAGGGTAACTTGGATTAACACATAGGATAGTTTTTATCCCGGAAATCCCACGGGAACGGGAACTATGCGGGTTTTCCTTTGCAAAAGCGGGCGAAGCCGCGGGCGGAAATCTAGTGTCTTACAAATATGTTTTTCATTACAGGATAGAGAAGCGCTAGTCAGTCTACTGTGTGATTTTGTAGAGGCAATGAACCCAGGGCTCGTGTTAGCGAGGAATCCAGTTATATTGAAAGATCGGGATTTAGCGGGCGAGCTTAAAGATGTGTGGCTCGCTGTGCAGAATAAACGAGAAAGGGAGAAGGGAATGAACCAGGATGTTATGTATAAGGTTTGTGGGCAATATTAGAGATTAGTTTATTATTAAATTATGTAAATATTGTTTATTTTGTAGTATTTTGTATGTGAGTTGGAGTGGAGTATTTTAGTTTTAAATGTTGTACAAAAAAGTTCAGAGTAGTTAGTAGATATTTTTTGTAATCTTTTAGTTTCTTTATTGTGGTAAAATGTGAAGAGTTTTTTCAAACTAAACAATAACACAAAACATATTATACATAATACATATAAGTGATATGAGAAAATCTCTTATACTGTGAGTTTTGTGATATAAAGTAATTAAAATTTTTATTATTAAATTCCAGGTATATGACATAGATGGTATTGGCAGTGATGAAGTCAATGAAGAAGACAGAAACGGTAAACAGTATGACGGCAACTCGCCGAACAAAAGTCAGAATTTTGACAAGAAAAGTGTGAAATCATCAAAACAAATACTCATGAATGCTGGACAAAAATCGGAATTCGACTCCGGTATGAATAACTGTCAATTGACTCAAAATATACCGACTAAAGACAATAGAATCGCAAATACAGACGCTGATACGACATATTGTACACCAAAGTATGGGCAAATGGTCTCAAGCAGAGAGAATCACAACCAAATAAATGATATACAACAAAAATTCGCCGGCAACGAAACAAAACCTTCAAGCTCATTCAGAAAAGACTGGAATTCAGTGCACGGTAAAACAGCACAAAGTTGGGACGAGTTCTCGAAACGAAACGTCTCTCAAATGAAAACGGAAGAAGGAAAAAAACATAAAAAAGACAAAAAAGAAATGAGCAACGGCAAAGCGCATTACGATTTTTTCCCAGTATTCGACAACCGAAATGACCAAGAAGTCGCGGAAGACAGTATAAAACAAGATATTAGTAATGAAGACAATTCTAAAATAATAATAGATCCAATGCAGAAATTAGTTCTGCATTCGACTGATATTAAAATTTGTGATAATAAATCAAGTGCTCTCAGCTCATTTAGTTCGTAAAGCTTTTTATAAACAACTTTTATATGGCAGTTGTATGGATTGCCTGTGTATAAAGATCCTTAGATGCAGTTCTACAAGTTAAAAGTGCCCTCATATTGTAAAAATTATTCATGAAAAAAAAACTTTTTGCGCCAATTTTTGTGGCAACTGTTAAGGGGGGGTTTCCATAAATAATAATTAATGCTTGTATGTTGACAATTTATATGTTTAGAATTAGTATAGTGAACAGAATACAGGACTAGTCAAGTTCTTTTGGACAATACTGTAGTATGCGAACAAATTTTTAAAAGGCGGGAAAATTGACATTGAAATCTCACAATGATCTTTTTTACAAATTGTCATGTTAAAAAATTAGTAAGTTGTCTATGGTATTTTTTTTTAACTGGCACAAATTACGGCGATTTTATGTAAAGAAAAGCCACAAAGTATGCTAACGGCATGTGTGTATTATTGAATGTCACTATAGACTTGTGTTTAGCACTTATAGTTTTTTGATAATTACCAGTGACGATTTATTTTGTAATTCGTTACATTACTCACAACTAAATGAGACATAAAATTATATAAATCCAGTTGTGCAAAAATTGTTCTTTGAATTTCGCTAGGTATAAAGAAACAGGACCTAATAATTTGCTAAAATAATTTATATTTATGAAACACTGCAATTATCAAAAAAACATATGTGTAGGTTATGATTGGAAGTATAATTTGCATGTTTGTGTATATTAAGGGTTGTGTATAAAATAAAATATATTTGTGTGTTCGATTATCTGACCGAGCATTCGCTCAATGTTGCTATTGATAAATTTATACATTGCTATATTTTCACTGTTGCCAATTTGAAATATTAATAATCGTTGTTGATACTTGGTGTATCTGCTCGTTTCTTTTATCGCCAAATGGAATCTTCCAGAAAAAGGCCTGTGAATTTGAAATGTATGAAATTAACAAAACTAATTGTCAGTTGTCATACATGCATGTGTGTTGTGTCTTTAAAGCAAAGACAATGTCTTGAGCCTTAAACAAAATAACATAATATCCATGGAGTTAAGCGATAATTCTTAATCTCAATGATCAAATTATTTATTATATTAATTGATTATGACAATTCAATTTACACACAATGTTTTAATTCACTATATCATGTTTAACAACAAGTAACATATTTTATTCCTTAAGCTTCTACCACTTGCTTTTTGCTAATATATCGTACACAATCATTGAATTACTATGTACTACGTACTAGAGAGGACATCGCTACTACACTTTATTTTGTAACACGAGTTAGAGCCAATTTTTTTTTGTTACATTGATTGGTTTTAATTGATAAGTTTATTCAAATTTTTTTAATTAGATAAACAATTTTTTTTGTTACATTTTTAATTTATAATAAGAGGCAGAATATCTACAAAGGTATGACTCACTAGCCGCCACACGCGCGCCCCGCGCCGCCGCGGCCGCTCTTTTCAGATTTTGTTCGTGGTGTCCTCTCTATACGTAGTAATAATACCTCAAAGTACACAATACATTTTTTTGAAATCATTAAAAACTAAAAAGTCTAAAGATGGCGATAAATTAAACGAGGAATAATATTATAATTCTTGCTCATATTTGTTCATATTTTTATAAGAATATAGTCTTGCATATGAGTCTGTATATTGATACGTTATTATTAACGTTTTACTCATAAACCAATTCATTAATATTTTATATTTGAAAATTTGTGCTAATATTGATTTGATATTTAAAATATTTCACACGGCAACACTGGTATTCACAAAATAATTAAATTATCGACGAATCATACTAGACTCATAGACTGTATTCACATTGACTTGTATCAAATACTTAAATATTTGATCATTTATGATCTCAAATATTATTATCCAAGTGATGCCCTTATTGTTAATTCCCATCACTGCCAAAGTATGCTTGATGTTGCATTTACTATTTCACATACACGATTTTAAAGGTTATATTTACTGTCTATCCTCAAATTTTAAACCCAATTTTACAGTACTTAAAATTTTTGGGTATTTCTGTTTGAAGATAGATTTTATTACCTTGTATTTCGTGGTTTTTTACCTCTTGTGAATAACTAGACTAGATCCATTGGATATTTTCACGCAATTATTGTTGTTGGTTTTATTTTATATTATTATTATGATTATATTAGAGAATTTTGAAAAAGTAACGTTTGATGAAATCAATTAATAATTATTCTGAATGTATGTAATTCAATGAATTATTGACACTTTGATTAGTAATATTTCCATGTTTATTTTCTCAAGTAATTTTTAATCGGGTTTTGTAAAATGTCGACAATTTTTTTTTTAATGTGTTTTCAAGGGGTTGATGCTATAACACTGTATACGCAAGTTATTACCTTCTGCTTGATATTAATTGCATTTATCAACAATTTATTTTATGTATATTTTTTGACAAGTAATTTTAATGTTTAGATTTTATTTTCATAGATTTGGAAAGGTATTCTTTTTTTTAAGAACGTGTTAGCCATAGCAGTATCGAATTATTATTATTGTTCCTTTTATTGATGTATCTATAGTTTTGAGAGTATATTAGATTATTTAGCTTTGCTAGTCTTTTAAGGAATGCATTATACCAAATGTTTATGTGGGATAATCATTGTGGTGCTTTTTTATTACAGTGAATTATTTTTATTTCAAGTAATGCTATTCTGTGTATTATATGAAATCTTTTTTACGATCAAATCAATGACCTATAATAAGGGCTAATTAATGTTATTCAGAGATTTTTTTATTCTATTTATTTCTAACAATATTAGTTACTTAAGAACGCATTTAGTTCATTTTATATTTCTTTTAATATGGCAGCTCTATTTGAATTATACAAATATTAAGTATATTATAAATACTATACATATATGTCTGTGTGCTTATTTATTCTTAAATACCATATTTTAGGGATTTTAAAACCACTCTTGTATGTCTTTTGAGCACAAATTTTATTAATTTTAAATACTTATTTCAACGGTATACTTATTACATTTGGTATAATATGTTCACATTTGCAATATGTTATGCAATAAACTTATTCTCATATAATTAATGTTTAATAGTGCTACAACGCAGTTAGTGTTTACTTTGAAGCTAGACTATGTTTCAATGTACGTCGTACCTAATAACTATAAACGAATAAAATATCGGATCTCTTGTTTACAGTATTTAAATTACATGTCATTTACAAGACTGGTTTTTGTGTTTTATTGAAGGACCTAATCGTATATAATCCATCGAGGAAGGCATGAGCTATAATATATCACTACGCTAGGACCAATAGGGGCGGAGCAATGTGGGTAAAATCGCAGGGCATAGCTAGTTATTTCTGAATCCAAATACATTATAATTTTAAACCAAATACATAGGTATAAAATTAGTTCTTAAAGACGTTTGCTTTGATTTTATTTTCTTTGTAGATAATGTTCCTATTGCTTTAATCTGTTTTAAATTCTAAGAGCTAGTTGATTATAGGTCTAGGTACCTATAATCAACTAGCTCTTAGAACTAACAACTAGCTCCGCGCGGTTTCACCCCCGTGGCTCCACTCCTGTTGGTCGTAGCGTGATGATATAATTATAGCCTATAACCTTCCTCGATAAATGGGCTTTATAACACCGAAAGAAATATTCAAATCGGACCAGTAGTTCCCGATATTAGCGCGTTCAAACAAACAATCTCTTCCGCTTTATAATATTAGTAATAATTAGTAGGTATAGATAGGCAAATACTTCATTTTACAAGTCAATAATATTCTTGCATACATCTGTCCTCGATTTATATTTTTATATAGCTTTCCTCGATAAATGGGCTATCCAACACCGAAATAAATTTTCAAATCGTAGGTACAGGAAGTTCTTGACATTAGACAAACAAACAAACTCTTCAGGTTTATAACATTAGTATAGATTTGAAATTGTATAATATATTTGTTAGTCGTTTATATCGCCACGGAGTTATTTTATGGTCAGAATTTGTGTTATTTAGTAATATAAGTTTATGTTATATACTACAGGAAATCCCCGAGCATAGCCCTGGGGGATTCCGAAAAGATATTTGAGGTACATAAAGTGTATACTCCTTGGTATACTCTCAAATACAAATAAATTTTATCTGTGGTTTATAGGATGACAGTTCTCAAATTGACATTTGGCATTGACATACAAACATGCGGCACGTTTTTATAGTTGTCATTTTGTAGACATGCGCAAAACAGTACGTCAAATAGTAATGCAACATCACGCATCTCTTCCACGGAAGTGATATTACTCCGTAACATCACACATTACCCGATCAATTTTTAATGAAATGATGACCGAGTAATGTTTAAGGTGATATGTGAAGTATTACAGATCATATTGAAAAATAGCAATAATAACTGCAATACTTATTAGTTATTATATATCGTAAAATTACAATTTAAATAAATATTTAAAAAATGTAATTGATTTTCCTTCATACTTGGCCACGTACTTTATGTTGTTTGTTAATAATTGTAATGAACGCAAGCAAATGTAAAACAAAATAAAAAAAAGTGAGTGATGCGAGTGATGTTTGTAACTGATGCGTAATGCGTGATGTTGCATTACGTGTCAAAGTGATATTACTTTTGTACTATTACACGCATTACCTACTATATTACTTGCTCTGTGTTACCTACCCATGTCTATCATTTTGTCAATGTCAGCAAAATTCAATACCTAATGTTTATAAATTTTAAGCAAGGGTGGCTTTATGATTATTATATAAACAAATGATATAGAAATTGTTATATATTCTATACAGAATTCCAAGTGCTGCTATCAGCATAACTGTATAAGTCGAATAGAGAGTTCGTTTTAGTTGTACTAATACAGTATATAGAAAATTTTAAATTTTATAGGTTAAGATTGAAATATGAGTGGCCGCGGTGGAAATAACTATAGACCTTGGAGAGGAAGAGGGAACAGAGGTTCCAGAGGTTCCCGTAGACCCTACGGCTACGGCCCTTCTGGTGGAAGACATAATTATAACGATAATAAAAGTGAATGGAGAAAGGAAGAAAAGCCGGCAGGCGCTAGAGGCTTAACGGAAAAAGAGATCGGTGTCACAGAATACGTCAGCGAACATGATGGTTTTAACGGTATTATTAAGTCAAGGTAATTTATTTTTCTCTCTACACCTTGATCCATATACACGGCAAGTTTTGTTGCAATTATTTTATTGTAAAGTTCTTTGGTTATGTGAATCGAAACTTGACCTGCATATTTTATAATATTATTACTGCATTGTATAAAATTAATAGACTGATTAAAATTATTCACAGAAGTGAAATAAGCGTTTTTAACTCACACACATTGCACAACATGTGTGCCATAAGCACATTTTACATTACTTATTGTGTCAGGTTACAGGTATCATGTTACATATTATGTTGAAATGTATATGTATTGTCTCTATCTAATATGTAGTGTCTCTATTGTTCAGTTGGCAATTGGCTTCAATATAAAGCAGTTGTCACTTCAGTTGCTCTATTTAGCTATCCGAACAATATAAAGCCGCTACAACATGATTTCACGTCAAATTGCTAAAGTAATTGAATTATCAATTAACGCAAACCATTAGATTTTCAGACTTCCAAGTATCAGAAGTGAATGAAAACGGTGAGATAGCGAAGCTAACGGATCTCTCGCCGCCAGAGCCTCCCGAGGATGAAACAGTACTCGAAGACGAGGATCTACTGCTTAATAAGTATAACCTGGAAATACTGCCGATGGAAACATGGGATAGGATAAACAAGCTAGCGATGAGTACTGGTCCCGATTATGATACTGTTGAGGTTTGTAGTTTTTTTTATTGCTTCACTACATATAGTAAAACAAAGTGGCTGTCGCCGTCTGTCCCTACGTATTCTTAATTGTTTAAAAATAAGGCAACAGATTTTGCATTTTTTTATAGATAGAGTGATTCTTGAGGAAGATTTATCTATACTAATATTATAAAGAGGAAAAGTTTTTAATTATATGTATGTATGGTTTTCACGCATAAACCTCTCAACCGATTTTGATGAAATTTGGCACAGACAATCTTTAGACCCTGAGAAAGAACATAGGCTACTTTTTATTGCGAAATATGTACCACGGGCGAAGCCGGGGCGGATCGCTAGTAATATATAATTTATTAGGTTATAGACAAAACCGGCAAAGCCAAATGTCTAAAGTTAGTTTTTTAATAAATCAAATGTTTTATCTTCTTAAATTATTGTAATGAGAACTCAAAATATTTGATGTGTTACTGCCTGGCCTTAACAACAAACTGCTGACGACGCGACGCGCGCCGTTCGCACGGGAACGGAATGTGGGAATGGTCTTGCTGTGTTAGCATAAGCAGTTCTCTTTAAAACAATTATAATACATTGTTAATCTAGATATCCGGTCTGCATTGAGTAGACAAGTGTATTAAGTTTTATTTTAATTAAATGTAGTTTTAAAAATTCGTTTTGTTCGGTGCAATGACCAACGAACACCCTAGTCAGCAATACTATTTATCGCGGGTGTCATTCAACCCAAATTAAGGCAGTCCGCTAAACAACATTTAACCGTCGCGACGTAACGTTTTAACATTTATTTTACGTAATAATTAACAATAATATTAACAAGTAACAGTGTAAAAGCAGTGATTTTAGTAATAAATTAATTAGTGTACATTTTAATTTAATTTAACAAACAATCAAATTCCTTCAACACTAGCCACGTAGCCCACCGCTGGGTATATCGCCCTGCACGTTTTTTTTTTCGTGATTTGGCTCTAGCGTCGTAATTCAAGATTTTTTTATTTCAATCTATATTTATGTATAGGTATGTACAATTTTTTTCATCTTCATCCTCCTATAGTATAAAATCAATGCTGGACAGGTTTATGGTTATACTAGATTTCCGACCGTGGCTTTGCCCGCGTTTTTAAGAAACGAACATCCATCCTCACAAACTTTCGCATTTATAATATTAGTAGGAAGTAGGATATCGCTATAGGAACAAATAGTCCCTGAGCTCTTACTCTAGTTTTTATGAAACACTAGCTTTCCACCCGCAGCTTCGCCCGCGCAGTCAAAGAAAAACCCGCATAGTTCCCGTTCCCGTGGGATTTCCGGGATAAAACCCATCCTATTTCCCAGGGTAAAAAGTAGCCTAAGTCCTTTCTCGGATATCAAAATATCTCTATACCAAATTTCATGCAAATTGGTTCAGTAGTTAAGGCGGGATTGAGTAACAGACAGACAGACAGAGTTACTTTCGGATTTATAATAACTATTAGTATGGATTCTATATGTTCCAGGTAGATGTCACAGGAATGTCAAAAGAAGATAGAACAAAGATACATGATGCTGTAAAGAAGGCATTCGGAGATGGGATCGTCGGCAGCACGGTTACTAGGGACGAGAAGAAATATTGTACCTTTGTTAAATATAGGAAAGGAGGTGAGTTTTTATATATTTTCTATTAAATTCTATTCTATATATGTATCAAATATTTATTTTGCCGAAAACAATAATCGTAAAAAATAGTTTTTTTTTCAACAACGTCCCTAAAATTTTTACAGTCCATGTCATATTACATTGAGTGAATAGATTTGCATAACTATATTTTAATGATGAGTATAAACCATTTTGCAAGGTTTGAATTTCAATTGGTGCAATTTATTTATACAATGCGATAGTATCATATTTCACTTCAATGCATAACAGTTAAGGCTCAATCGTCTTATTAAACTTTAATCTATACTCATATTATAAAGCTAAAGAGTTTGTTTGTTTGTTTGAACGTGCTAATCTCGGGAACTACTGTTCCGATTTGAAAAATTCTTTCGGTGTTAGATAGCCCATTTATCCATTTTTATATAGGAAAGCTATAGGGCATAGGCTATATAATATATAGCCCTATAGCTTTATGATATTTCTCTTTGTTGTGTGTATAATATCTTTAATGATATCATCATCACGCTAAGACCAACACGAGTGGAGCACTGCGGGTAAAACCGTGGAGCACAGCTAGTCATATATAAACATCAAATAAAAGTTACTACCAATTTATAAATAATTTTACCTCAATAATTATTTTATTTAGTGTACACATAACTCAATTATATTTTTTTTTCAGTTCGCGTAGATAACAGAGTGAAGTGGGTATGGCCGGGCGAATATGTGCGCTTTATCGTGTATAAAGAGAACTGCGATACTATGGAAGCTGCGTCTCGGATTATTAAACAGCTGAGAATGAAGTAAGTAGCTATAATTATTGGTAAATTATCCTATCCTACTATCCTACTTCTTTTTTTTTTTTGATATAACTGCGACCAGGCAATCTGTTAGGTAACAATTGGCCTTTATATTGTTTGAAACTCCGTCCGGGAACATGATATTACTATCCTACTAATATTATAAATACGAAAGTTTATGAGGATGTGTGTGAGTTTGTTACTCTTTCACGCAAATACTACTGAACCGATTACGATGAAATTTAGTACACATAATATAGAGGGTAACTTGGATTAACACATAGGATAGGTTTTATCCCGGAAATCCCACGGGAACGGGAACTATGTGGGTTTTTCTTTGAAAACGCAGGCGAAGCCGCGGGCGGAAAGCTAGTCTAGCATAAATTAATTTTTTACAATACCCTGCAACTACATTACAATATGTTGTAATATAATATTACATTATTTATTTATAAAAATGTTAATAAAGCAAATTACCTGAACAAATGTGAATAATGCACACAATGGCATATTGCGCAACTGTGTAGTCTGTCAAGTCTTCAACTATTGAACCGATTTTGATGAATCATTTAGAAGCTGAATAGTTTACCTAGCCAATATTATCTGGAAAAATAAAAAAAATTGTTTCCTACAAACCAGCTACAATATAATCGCGATGTCAATATTTAATTGCCCTTATAGTAATAATATATTATTATTTTAATTTTATTATGTGTTTTTTGGAAGCTGACAAGCCAACACGATAAAAAAATAGCGTGTGTCGCACACACGTGTCAGAAGTGATGTATTTCCGTTGCCGCTATAACAACAAATACTAAAAATTAAAAAATATGTATATTAAGGATATCCCCATAGTACGGAACCCTTCGTGCGCGAGTCCGACTCGCACTAGGCCGGTTTTATTAATAAATAAATAAATAAATATTATAGGACATTATTACACAAATCGACCTAGTCCCACAGTAAGCTCAATTAAGGCTTGTGTTGTGGGTACTAGGCTACGATAAATATAATATTTAATAAATACATAATATATAGATAACACCCAGACCCAAGAACAAATAATTGAGTTCATCACACAAATATTTGCCCTGTCAAATGTAAATTAATGTTTTAATTTATTTTATTTTTCAGTGCAAGTCTAAAACCCTCGATGGTGGGTTATGCAGGCACAAAAGACCGAAGGGCCAAAACATCACAATGGTTCAGTTTACGTAAAGTGGACCCACGGAAGATAGCCGCAGCATGCAAGGGGTTACCAGATATTAAAGTGGGCAATTATACATTTAGTAATGCGCATTTGAAACTCGGAATGTTGCAGGGGAATAGGTAATTGTTTAATTTCATGATGGATTCTTAAGATTTTTTTCTTAAATCACAACTTTAAGCAGAAGAGCGATAATAATGTGTTAAATTGTGTGGAATGAAACACAATAATACATACCTTGATACCAACATGTATAAAACCTTAATAAAATATATGTTACATCTCATATACATATCACTACATAGTATAAAACAAAGTCGCTTTCTCTGTCCCTATGTACGTTTAAATCTTTAAAACTACGCAGCGGATTTTGATGCGGTTTTTTTTTAATAGATAGAGTGATTCAAGAGGAAGGTTTTAGTATATAATTTATTATGTTTTAGACAAAGCGGGCGAAGCCGCGGGCGGTAAGCTAGTAAAATATATGTTACATCTCATGTTCGTAACAAATCTCCAAAACGACTTGACCGATTTTGTACTTTTATTTTGTATATTTGGCAGAAATATTTACAGAAACCACACGTAAACGTGAAGTACATTCAATAGAAGTCGCGGCGAAAGCGAGTATTAAGATAAATTATCAAGGGGTTTTTATGTTTGTCTTTTTTTCACGTTGCAACTCGCAATGGAGTGATTTTATGGTATGATATTTGTGTCTGGCGATAGTTAGGAGGCTAAAGTGTGATATAATCTACTCTTCACTTCGATAAAACTGTTTTATTAAACACGTTTTATTAAAACATCTCATTCCAATGGGAACTTCTGTTAATTAGAACAGTACTATACTTATCTATACTAATAAAATAAATCTGAAGAGTTTGTTAATTTGAAAGCGCTAATCTCAGGAACTACTGGTCCGATTTGAAAAATTATTTCGGTGTTAGATAGCCCATTTATCGAGGAAGGCTATATATTATCACGCTAAGACCAATAGGAGCGTAGCCACGCGGGTAAAACCGCGGAGCGCAACTAGTATTAACATAAAAATTATACTTATACTAGCGGTCCACCCCGGCTTCGCCCGTGGTACATCTTTACGTTTTCTCTACATAAGAACCATCCTCGTACTTCAAGGAATATAATAAAAAAAGAATTATCGAAATCGGTCAGCCGTTCACACGTGATGCCGTGACAACGCGAAACAGGTTTCATTTTTATATACATATATACTAGCGGTCCGCCCCGGCTTCGCCCATGATACCTACATGTTTAAACTATCCTATCTCTCAAGTTGGATCGAACTGCACATGGTGTGCGAATTTTATTATAATCGGTTAAGTGGTTTAGGAGTCCATTGAGGACAAACATTGTGACACGAGATTTATATATATTACTAGCGGTCCGCCCCGGCTTCGCCCGTGGTACATATGAAAAATAGATGTTGGCCGATTCTCAGACTTACCCGATATGCACAGAAAATTTCATGAGAATCGGTCCACCCGTTTCGGAGGAGTATGCAGACTAACATTGTGACACGAGAATTTTATATATAAGAGATTAAGATATAATACGCGGGCAGACTGAAAATCAGCCCTGAAATGCCAGACTGAAATTCGGGTGTTAGCCCACAGCATGGCTGAGTCTGTTCCGATTACCTAATACGTGTTTAATTGAAGTGAAACTTCTTTATCGGGGGTGGACAAAAATTTAGTGTAACATTTTTGCGTTACGCCGTACGCGTGATATTTTTGCGTTACGCCGTACGCGTGACATTTTTGCGTCATACTCGTGACATTTTTAAGGTCATAAAGTAGTTTCACTTCTTACGTGTGTACTCTAGTACACGCATACATTTTTTTAAGTTAAGGTAGTCTAAGTTATTGTTGGCAATAAAGCTTTTTTTCTTACTTTTCTTTCTTTCTTTCAATAAGATATTACTAAAAACATTCCAGGTTCCGTATATGTCTCCGCAATGTGACAGAATCAGACGAGACAATACACAAAGCGTGCAAACAGTTACAAGACAATGGCTTCATTAATTACTACGGATTGCAACGATTTGGTTCAAGATCCAGTGTTCCCACACATGTGGTCGGTTTACATTTACTGAAAGGAAATTTTGAAGAGGTTAGTTGTTTGAAGTGAAACTTCTTTATGGAAAAAAATGTAGTGTAAAATTTTTTCGTTACGCGTTACATTTTTCCGTTACGCGTCATCTTTTTCTTATCCCCACCACGCGTGATTCGACGTATTTGTGTAAAGTTGCATATATTATGTAGTAAATTATTTTTTGAAAAATAAGGTCATAAAGAAGTTTCACTTCTTACGTGTGTACAGTATACGCACTCATTTTTTTTCCATTTATTGATACAAATAAATAAATAAATTTATTTGCATAATATGTGAATTATGTTTCACACAGCCGGAGGCACCAAAAAAAACTTCGAATTTACTTATAAAATACTTTAATTATAATAGTTACAATATGTCTTGCACGATGCAAGTGCTAAATATTAATGAATATGTATATGTAATACTAAACTAATTTAACAAGAAAACTTCAAATTACGTCGCCAAAGGTGAGGTATACTTACAGGCTTGGAGTACAAATGAAACAACCGTTCGGTTATAAGGTGTATTCAAGACTGTCTTACACACAGGTGCACACAATATGACATAATATTATAACATTAAGCTACATATACTTAATATAATTCATATAGGTACTTCATATAGGTACTTCACGTACTTCAAAGGAATTCACTAGCGTTCGTATAAAGGTGCGTATAAATTAAGCGCGGCAGCCGCGCGAGTCAATGTTCGACCAGAGTTGACGTTCATTTGCTGCGCGAGCCAATATGTAGATATATTTTAAGTTGAACGTAGTTGCCGCGCGCGGCAGGCGATCCATCACGAACATCTCTTCTGTAGGACGCCAAAAGTGTAGTCATTTTCTTTTTCAAGTCAGGAATAGGTATATCCATTTTTTTACTGATTTCTACCCACGCATCATACCTCAGCGATTTATTGTGGTATTGGGAGGATTTGCCGTTCCACAAAAATTCATTAGCGCCATACAATTGTATTAGTAAACGGCACTTTTCGTTGTCCATTTTTACGTATACGCCGCGCGAGCCGAATCACCAAAACTACAAACCGTCCACACGGCGCGCGAGCGAACGCCTGAAGCTCCTTTGATGCGGTCTCAAAAACCGACAGTGAGCGGATCGCCCCGCGGCACGTTCGAGCGCGGCAATGTTCGCGTCGCCGCGCGCGGCGATCCCGTATACATAGTGCGCGGCCGCCGCGCGCGCCTATGTTCGATGGTTTGCCGCGCTTAGATTATACGCGGCTTAACACGTTCCAATGCGAACCGTCGACTCAGGGATGTATTAGGGATCCGTTGGCGTAACTTGTGTGTAAACAATGATTACAAAATTACATTACAATTCGAATGACATTAGCCATAAATAGCGTGCAAATTATATCAGCTCCGCGAAACACAAACTTAAACTTTGTTTACAAAAACAGACAAAAGTACTTGTTGTTTTGACTATTGGTTTGGTTGATAGTGGCCCTGCCTTCCAAGCCAGAGGTCGTGGGTTCGATTCACACCCGGGGCAAAATATATTTGTGTAATATGTAATTATATATGTTTATCAGCCATCTGGTTTCCATATCACAAGTCGGAAAAATTATGCTGTACGATTTATGTATTATTTTAGTGGACTGTATGTAGGTCGCGCTAAACGCTGCTAATAATGATATGATATGGGACAACTGGGAACACTTTATTGCTGTTAATTCTTTTTTGCTTTAAAACAATTGGCCCTTATATTGTTTGTAACGTCCGAGAAAATGTTATTGTTTGAAGGGGCTCGTCCAGCGTCGCTCGTCCAATTATATGTATATGATTTACGCGGATTTGAGCGGATAGAAAGCACTCTGATGCTGCTACGATTCTTTTTTATTTATTTATTTTTCAAGATACATGTTACAAATAAATTGCCAAAAACCACACAGATTTGTCCGGCAATTGATTGCTTTTCGGCCGGCAGGCGCACGTTGTTACTGCTAATGTAGCTTGACCTAAATTACTAGGGTATACTATTTTAGGGGTATTAGGTGTACTAATTTCCCTAATACCCCGATATCGCCAGGCGTATACGTCTGGCGATATCGGTAGGAAGTTGTACATTGCGTTACACACTATATTAAATTTTCAGTGTAGCGGTGTGTAGGTAGATGAATTAAAGATTGCAGCCAATAGAAATTATATATTCCTCTAAATTACACAAAAATATATTACTTTAATTTACTAACTACTAGACGTGGGTCGGTGGCGCGAGTTACGGGACAACTGGGGGCGACGCTATGTGAATGTGCGACGTTACCTAAAAATTATTGAACAATTTCATAAGTTTTTTATGAAATGTTTATAATGCTTTGAATTCCACAACTGGGTCGCTTATTGAAACAGAGCGTTTTTTTGTTATTGACAATGTCGATCTATCGCTTCTTTTCAAGCGCGCACTTGTCAATCTGAGTCTGTTTTGCTCACACATTTTCTCATTTAAACACTTTCCCCTCGAGGCACGAACACTAGTTGGAACACTTTTTCGAGGTTCACATTAGAACCGACTCTCACATTTGTTTTAGTTACAGTAAGTGTACGGTTTACGTATTACTTCGATAGTGGACTGTATATAGGTCGCGCTAAATGCTGCTAATAATGCTATGACATGGGACAACTGGGAACACTTTAATTACTGCTAATAATTATATACTATTTACGCGGATTCGAGCGGATAGAATAGCACTCGGGCGCTGCTATGAATGAACTGCGCTATCCGGCCGGCTCGGCTGTCGCACGATAATACTGCTGAGGCAGCTTGATCTGATTTACGTTATTGCTCAATTATTGTAATATGTAATGTAGCTATAGATAATCTATAATATAAAAATGAATCGCAAAATGTGTTGGTAAGCGCATAAGTCGAGAACGGGTAGACCGATTTCGATAATTCTTTTTTTATTATATCCCTTGAAGTACCAGGGTGGTTCTTATGTAGAGAAAACATAAATATGTACCACGGGCGAAGCCGGGGCGGACCGCTAGTAACTAATAAATGTTTAAAATAAAATATTTGTTCGCTGCTCGAACATGCTCCCGAGGCCCACAGAAGAAATATATTAAATTTTTATAAGTCTTGAAATACTTGTAATGCTTAAAGATTATAATTCCACCACTGAGTCACTTATTATAGCAGAGCGTTTGTTAGTTAGTGGCGATGTCGACCTATCGCTCCTCTTAAAACGCGCACTTGCCCATCGTTTAAGTCTATTTTGTTCACATGCTTCTTCACTTAAAAACTCTCCCCTCGAGGCACGAACACTAGTTGGAGCACTTTTTTGAGGCCTCACACTAGAACCCACACACTTGGGGTATTCCCCGAAGCTGATTTCCTATTTCATAATTGTTTATTTACGATGAACATGGTATAAAGATGTTACATTTGTTTTAGTTACTGTAAGTACAGCATGTTAAGCCGTTAATTACATTTCCCACAGCCGGAGGCTCCAAAAGAAAACCAGATTTACTTTAAAACTACATTAAATAATTAAAACCAATGTTAGTTTGTGGTGTATTTGTGTTTAAAAAAAAAACACAAATATAGTAAAAATAATTTATTTTCACAACACAACACAACTTTTATTCACAATATATATTTCACTTTATGATTCACAGTATAGAACTTAATGAATTCTATAATATAAAATAGGGATTCGTCCCCTGCACCCCGCGCGGTTACTGGTACTGGTGCTCCTCTCAGGCTAAGCCGGAAAGACCGTAGCTTAGGTTGTTATGCGACTATTAAGAGAGAAGCCTGTAAACTAAAAAATAAACGCGTTATATACATACAATATTGCTGACACCGCGATATAGGCCGGTGGGGTTTATAGCCCAAGTCAGCAATATTGGACGGTGTAACACCTCCCTCCTTTAAAACGGGACCGGAGTTAAGGAATCATTATACAATATTAATAATTATTCTAAGGAAATCTTAAAACCGGGTTAAGGCCAGGACGTAACGCGTTATTCAAAAACAGCATGCAAATTTTTACTCATTACAAAGAATGTTTGTCAATTTATTAATAGTAGATAAATCAATGATTCCAATTAAATTATGAATAGTCTGTTGAACTGCTGGGACGCTTTGTTGTTAAGTTGCTCGACTTCTTCGCCACCAAACGAAGAATTTCTACTTTCCATACGATACCGCGTATTGATGTATGTCATGTTGTGAATTAGCTAAGGTTTTTCGACAGCGTTTTTCATGTTTTTGATTTCCTCCCCAGGAGTTTTTATTGATGTATCGATTTAATTGTCGTTATCTGTCATTTGTGATAGGCAGAGATGAGCTAATGTGTATGGGATTTAATTTGGTTTCTTATATATCCGGCTTAGATTTTTTTTTTGTTTCTTCAATTACTACAATCTGTCTCTTTGGGGGACATTCAGCAGTATGCTGGTTGGTGCTCATGCTGGCGAGCTCGGCTGTGATCCGTATCATGTTATTGTTACAACAGTAACTGTATTTACTGCGATTTTATGAGGTCTTGAGGTATTTTACGCTTTAAGCGTCGCGCATTGTTACGATTTGTCATAAGTGACCGGGCCTGTGACTTTGGGTGTTGTTCTATGCGCTCTTTGTATGTTTTAGTAGAGCGTACTTGTTTTGTGGTGGGCATACATAGGTCGCGATGTAATAGTTCGTTAGGTACGAACCAGGGTGCATTGGTTTTCATGCGGAGTGTTTTCTTTTGAAACCTTTGTATGATCTCGATGTTTGAATGTGAGGCAGTTCCCCACAGTTGGATACCATATGTCCAGATGGGCTTGAATATGGCTTTGTATAAAAGTATTTTATTTTCAAGGGACAGCTGCGACTTTCGTCCATTGAGCCAGAGAAGATTTCGCGTTTGGATGCCAAGATACGGCCTAAAGGGAAAATGTAATATATTGTGCTATTTTTCGCGGGAGATCTGGTGGATATAGTTTCATCCATCTCATATGTAAGAAATCACATATATGATTTTGGATCAGAATCAAGTTTTTATTTATCTGTTTCAATATGAATTCAATTTCAAATCTAAATTGGGAATATATAAGATCAGATCTTAAATTGGATGAAAATTCAAATATATCTGTAGATCTTTTATGTCTTCCAGTAAGGCCCTGTTGGAAACTCTCAATATCTATGTATTGTTTCCAAATAAACGATTTTTATTTTTTATTGTGAAAAAGCTAAGGTATCCGTTTCATCGACAGCCTTTTTCATATTTTTTATTTGCTCCCCAAGAGTTTTTATTGATGTATCATTTTCATTGTCGTTATCACGTTATCTGATAGGCAGAGATGGGCTTATGTGTATGGGATTTAATTTAGTTTCTTATATCTCCGGCTTAGAGTTTTTTTTTGTTTTTTCAATTAATACAATCTGTCTCCTTGGGGGACATTCAGCAGTATGCTGGCGTGCTCGGCATGTGATCCGTGTCACATCCTTATTGTTACAATAGTAATTGTATTTACTGCGATTGTATGAGGTATTGAGGTATTTTACGGTTTAAGCGTCGCGCATTGTTACGATCTGTCATAAGTGACCAGGCCAGTGACTTGGGTGTTGTTCTATGCACTTTTTGTATGTTTTAGTAGAGCGTACTTGTTTTATGGTGGGCATACATAGGTCGCGATGTAATAGTTCGTTAGGTACGAAACAGGGTGCATTGGTTTTCATCTGGAGTGTTTTATTTTGAACCTTTGTATGATCTCGATGTTTGAATGTGAGGCAGTTCCCCACAGTTGGATACCATATGTCCAGATGGGCTTGAGTATGGCTTTGTATAAAAGTATTTTATTTTCAAGGGACAGCTGCGACTTTCGTTCAATGAGCCAGAGAAGATTTTGCGTTTGGATGCCAAGATACGGCCTAAAGGGAAAATGTAATATATTCTGCTATTTTTCGAGATAGATCTTTATCGGGAGGGGATAAAGTGTCATCCATCTCATATGTAAGAAATCACATATGTATATGATTTTGGATCAGAATCAAGTTTTTATTTATCTGTTTCAATATGAATTCAATTTCAAATCTAAATTGGGAATATATAAGATCAGATCTTAAATTGGATGAAAATTCAAATATGTCTGTAGATCTTTTATGTCTTCCAGTAATGCCCTGTTGGAAACTCTCAATATCTATGTATTGTTTCCAAATAAACTATTTTTATTTTTTATTTCTTTTTATTACAAGTCTGGCCTTGCTGGTATGGCGCGACTGTATATCATTGTCACACAGAATGCGTATGTATGTGATATTGCACTGAAAATGTAAACATATATTATATAAGTCGTGCAATTGGATCCAGATACTTTTACAGTTGTTTTTATTGTAATGACATTGATTATTTTATATTTCTCATTGGTCGCAAAGTACTGGCAAGGGTACTGGTATGGGACCATACTGGCAAGAATAATTATTATAATCTTGGTTTTGGCATGCTTGAAGTTCGGCCAAGCTTAATGTGATTTAAGCGTCTGTCTTTATATGTATCAAAACATACTTCGCTATTGGTTTCATGCTGATTAATTTTGATTTTAATTTGCTTAGATATAGGTATCAATCTGTATAGATGGAAATTATCTCGGCTAATCAAAGGTATGACTATTTCGAATATAAAATAGTTTTCAGTGATTCTCGCTTTTACTTTTATTAATTTATAAATGTTACATAGATCTGTGTGAATATTTTCTATGGGTAACGTGACGACTTCGGATATTTGGCTTGATATAATTTGAAGCTCGTCGCACAATTGTTTCGGTGACAATAAATACATTAATCTGGCCATGATACATTTCGGCGGTTGTATCTAATAAAGTATCGTGGATTCTTCTTAAATTTTGAATTAAATTGTTGCAACTTATCACTGATAAGGTTAACCGGGAAAGGAGCCGTTGGTTATGTAGGATTCTTACCGACTAAAACCCCACCGTGTTCCAATTCAATTTGTTTTCTTGATTTTTTCGTGTTGCTATTGACAGAGTGGTCGTGGCCATCATATGGTCTGTATATCAACCTAAACTGACCATCCGTTCAAAACTTGACATTGGCAGAATCCGCCCTGGGATCGGGAGTTGCCATTTGAAAGAAGAAGAAGAGATAAGATTTTGTTTCCAAACAGTTTTAAAAAATACTGTCGGAAGTAGACCTACATTTCCGACAGTATTTTTTAAAACTGGCGCTGTTCTAATTCTTTGTAGCAACTTATTAGACGTTCCTTGATGGTTTTGTATTTTTCCGTGGTATGGTGATGAGTTTGCTGCGTTGCGGCGTTCGAACCGCGTGAATTTTTGTTTTCTAATAAAATAAATAAATAAAATAAATAACCAAAGAGAAATAGTGGAATAACCCTCATGTTCCTCATCAGATAATCCACAAATAGTGCATTGCAATGCTATTTCAAGGTTGTCAATTCTTTCGCATTTTTTACATTCTTTATTTGCACAAATAGCGATGCATCGATCGTTAAAATCGCTTAAATTTATTTCGCACTTTTTCATCTATTGTCGCTTCAGCCAGCCAGACTTTCTTGTTTCGGTTACTTTCCAAGTATCAGCAAATGTTCCACCGCGAACACCCAGTCGTCGTGGTTCTCACGACTTTTTAATTTCGGCAGGTTCATAACCAGTCGTCTTAGTTCTCATGACTTTTTAATTTCGGCAGGTTCATAACCAGTCGTCGTAGTTCTCACGACTTTTCAATAAATAATAATAATAATAATATTGCTAAAATCACTGTAATTACATTGTTACTTGTTAATGTTATAGTTATTTACTTGTTAGTTTACTTGTTAGTTAGTTAACAATTATTTAATATAATATTTTAATTATAACCTACATATGACACCCTATTGTGTCGATGGCGAGCTATGAGGCTTGATGATGGTTGGCTGTGTAGCTGGCTGGCTGGTAAATGGGCTCGGTGCCTGATAGTGAATCAGACACAGTGGAGTCTTGGCAGCGATGGCAGCAGCAGGTGCCGGGCAGTGAACCCTCGGCACAGGGAGAATCCTTCTTCAATTGGTAGCGGGCGGTACTAGTACCCTCGTGAAGGGTGTCGTAGTGGGCCCACCGTGTGAATCAGGTCGACCTTGTCAGGGTATGGGCGACCAAGGGATGAAAAAGGGTGACAATCATTCGGAATTAAGGGTTTCATCTCTTGCAAGTGTATAAATTTTGTCAATTCGATGGGCAACGGCGATGTATACAAAGCTGATGTAATCATATCAGTGTTTGAAACCCGCCGTGGCAAATACTCATAATCATCCTCGAAATTGATTCTATGTTTAATTTTTCCTTCTGGCAAGTATTAAGGCGCAAATATCTGTAACGACAGGATCGCCTTTCTTATTTCCAGGCCTAATTCGTTAAAAATATTTTTAAATGGCCCTGTTTCGTTAAAAATATTTTTAAATGAGACCCATTGTTGATAATTCCCTGTGAAGATAGGTATGTCGACCTGTGGCGATGTGCTCTCTATGAGATACCGACTAGAGCTTGGTGTGGATAGATTCTTTGAGATTGTTTAAAATACTTTCGTTATGTGTAAAGGCATTCTCATAGTCAAGGTCTTGTCCATCTAAAATGCTGTCTATCTCCCAGTGCAGTGAGTATCATCCCCCATCGTGAATTTAATTGATGAAGCACATCTTCAAATTTCCATTTTGTACTTTTTTTTTTCTAAGTCAATGCAAAGCTTTAAAATTTATTGCCTGCCTTTGCAACATTTCTTGTATCTTATTTGATTCTATTGAAACGGGTGTGGGTGAGATGACAAATTGTTCACTGTTCAACCTGTCTCTCTGTTTCTGTTTGTTGCTTACTTTAAGTACTTCCCCCTTTCCTTTGATTTGATAAGTTCGTTTGTAATTATTTCGACACCCTAGCGATACAATTTTTAATTTCTAGGTACTGTTTTTGTGCGGTCTGTTATGCGAGATGAATAAAATCTCTTTTTAAGTAAAAACTTTGATTTAAACCTTAATTATAGAAATTAGCCGGCAACCGTACTGGATGAAAGTTGGGAGTAGACTGAAGGATGAGGGGCATGCAGGAATGATAGCAGGGAAAGGAATGTGCTGACAAAGATGCATGCAGCCCTGGAATATAAAAGGTCGTACCCCTTTCGGGCGAAGTAAAGGAACTCGTTGTCTTCGTACGGTAGTAGTTTTTGATTATTGGCTTGATACCTACTCAGACCAATGTGATTCTAAATATCCGACTTCTTTTTTATAAAACCTGACGACATTTTTCACTCCTACCCATCTTTTTTTAATTTAATGTATAGCTTTTCCAGGAAAGAGAAAAGCTCCGACTGTGTTTCATAAATGCCCTCCATGATGCTTTTAGTAGGGCAATATACCCAGCGGTGGGCTACGCGGCTCGTGTTGGAGGGATTTGTTAGATTGTTAAATTAAACTAAAATGTACATTTACAATGCAAATAAAATCATATACGAAAAATACAATTAATACGAAAATATAACTAAAATTGTTCCCGTCTCTTACACTATGACGATACAATAACAATGTATGTCTCAGACCCAAAATATCGATGTTGTACAGGTTTTACGTCATTTTATACACCGGACGGGTTTAAAGTTTTCCTTCTAGCACCTACATTGCGTACATAATTTGGCAGATGCCAGCGTAGTCGCTGGTGATGTCGTACGCAGCGGCCACCTCGTCACGCATATGGTAGACAGGATGTCTAAGGTTCACTGGGGATGGGTATTCTCCCAACAAATTAACTTGCCCTTCAACTCTTTCTGCGGGCGCCAGTCTAACTAAGGATGTGTAGTTTCTGATGTTACCAACAGGAACACATCGGCGGTAATAATCGTTAAGTGCCTCGCCGACGTTACGATCCATTGCGCGGAGATTTTGCATTTCGTTGCTTATAAACAACGAGTTATGGCCAGTGGATTTGAAATCCAAGGTGCCTCCCACGAGTTTTGGAACATGCTTCTGCAGTGATGAGAGGAATGGAGCTATAATCATTGACTCTCGACGAAAGTCGTTGTAGATGTCGTAGTTACGCGGCATTATTTCATCTGGATTCTGGAGAACATGATCGGCATTCCAAATGGCGCCGGGTATTGAATTGTTCTCATGAAAGCGGCGGCGTACTCCAGCAGATTTTTCTGCATTAGAGAGATATTCTACGGTTCTACGGAGAGTACTCAGGATTACGTTCTCAGGCCTAGGCGTTGGGTTGCTATTTCTGTCGATTGGGTCTATAGCGACAGCAGGAACGTATATCTTATCTTCGTACTTCACATATTCTATAGCATTTATGATTTTGCGAATTGGCTCAGGAACTATCGTCACACTCTGAGCTACTCTTAACATATCGCAATTAACTCCAGTTGATTTCACACTATCTTGTAAACGCGGAACAACGGGAAGTTCACTCTTGATGGCCTCGACTTTAGCCTCTAAAAGGCCTAGAAACACTCGGTACATGGAATAGATGTTAGGGACTTATATTATATTTTCATGGTATGAGATGGATATAAATGTAAGGTGACAAAGTCCTAATCCAATACCTCTTGTAGTTATTGAAAGCGTAATCGCTTTGAGTGTCTGTTGCTCGCTTAAGCGAGCGAGGGCATCCTCCTCATTAGATCCAACAAACATTTTCTTACGGATCTCTTCATTGAGAGCGAACATCGTTTCTGCACCCTTGGTTCGACGCATTTGTGATACTCTCGATCTTTGATACTGCTGACGTCCTCGGCTTTGACGTCCTTTGCCTCTGCCAGGGCTGGGTGAAGCATGATAAGACGGTAAAGTTTCCATAGCTGCTAGCTTGTGGGGGTCTGCAATCAGTTAACCCTAAAGAAATATAACTTACACGTTTGTTAATGCACAACTTTATTTAATTCTCGTGGTCTTTTCGCCTTAATTTCAGGAACAGATAAGCTAGTAGTACTTATTTTTTTTTTGTTCCTTCAGTTACTGCAATCTGTCTCCTTGGGGGACATTCAGCAGTATGCTAGTTGGTGCTAATGCTGGCGTGCTCGGCATGTGATCCGTGTCACATCCTTATTGTTACAACAGTAATTTACTGCGATTGTATGAGGTCTTGAGGTATTTTACGCTTTAAGCGTCGCGCATTGGTCTGATTTGACATAAGTGACCGGGCCAGTGAATTTGGGTGTTGTTCTATACGCTCTTTGTACGCTCTAGTATAGCGTACAATTTCTTGTTTTACAGTGGGGGAACCAGGGTGCATTGGTTATCATGCCGAGTGTTTTATTTTGAAACCTTTGTATGATCTCGATGTTTGAATGTGAGGCAGTTCCCCACAGTTGTATACCATATGTCCAGATGGGCTTGAGTATGGCTTTGTATAAAAGTATTTTATTTTCAAGGGACAGTTGCGACTTTCGTCCAATCAGCCAGAGAAGTTTTCGCGTTTGGATGCCAAGTTGTTTCCTCTTGGTGAAGATATGTTTTAGTAGTAGTAGTGAGTAGTACTTATAACTTCTTTTTAATTTTTCATATTTTCCTGTCTCCGGCTGGCTAATTAAAATGGCCGTGACTTGCTCGATGACTTCTGGCGTTAATTTTGAAATTACAAGTTGATATTTCGCCTCATCCGACATTCTCTGTGGTGATAAAACTGCTTCTGTTTGTATAAACCATATCTCCGGCGGCTTCCAAAATTCTGGGATGCGGGACGTAATGGAGATAGACGATAAGCTTGCAAATTCTTCTTTAACGGGTTCCGTGGTGATATTTAATTTTTATATGTAGTTTTTTTTGTGTTATTAAATTTTATTTTTGTAACTTTTTTACCGCTGCCACTGCCCTGTAGTTTCGTGAGTTGTCCGTATATATATTATACTAGCTTTTACCCGCGGCTTCGCTCGAGTTAAGAAGTATTAATATTAATAAAAATATACCTAATATTTTTTGCGGCTTTGGTACTTTTGTTTAGCGTATGTAAAAACTTAGGGCCTACAAAACTTCTTTGTACACAATATTCTTAACTAATCTGTCATTAGGCGCTAAAACTATCGTAAACGTATCGAACTTACTCGTGAGCAAGCAACATAAAATTGTCCATGGGAGAAGCAATGTTCTCTCAAGTCAATACCCGCGAACTTGAGAGTTTGCCCCTGAGACTTGTTAATTGTCATGGCAAAACAGACTTTTAGGGGAAATTGTAATCGTTTAAATTCGAACGGGATATCATTAGGTGTTAATGGGATTCGTGGTATAAATACAGTCTCCCCTTTCGCACAACCAGTTAATATAGTGGCTTCCACTATATTGCGATGTAACGCTTTCACTTTCAGTCTCGTACCGTTACAAAGTTTCGGTGGGTTTAAATTTCCCAACAATATAATTGGAGTGCCCACACGCAGAATTAGCTTATGATAAGGCAAACCTGGCGGTTTCAATGAATTTAAAAATTCAACAGGGTAATTAGTAGCGTCATCTGTATTAAACACAGTATCAATCGAAGTGTGACCTTTTTTTTCGCTCTAAGAATCTGCTTCCGTTGGGGATTCCTTCATAAAAATCTGCTGTTGTGTTTTTGACGTACTTTCCTCCAGTAAATAATCCTTAAACTGCATTTTCTATCTTCGTCCATGTACGGGGTTGTACCGTACAGAGTATTTTGAGATTGTTCGTAAATAAAAGAATTAAGTACAATAATTTGTTTATTGCCTTAATTGTATATGGTTTGGTTAATGGTAATGAGTACGCGCGATTGGTATGGTGGTCGAATGCGAACTGAATATAACACTGAAATG